>JASGXE010008134.1:0-16830 GCA_030068105.1 Sinentomon sp. SZTP_YWyxl
AAAATCTGCAGCCTCTGGCACTAGTTCAAAATTTCAGGGGGACGCACCCCAAACAGCCTCCAACAACTGTTTGCTGTTTTTTTTTTCTTCTGCCAATTTCACTTCTGATGCTTGCAACTTCAGTTTGGGATTCCCACCAGATGATTCTTTCTGGCAAGCTTGAGAGAGTTCAGCACGAAGCAGCACCTTGTCACTGGCAGTTATTTCCCACAGCCCACTATAATTGCAGACATGCAATGATAGTTTAGTCTGGATGGGTTTCCCTGACTTGTTTCGGCATGGTGCCAAGTCGTCTGCCAGTTTCCTTGCCTAATGATGAGGGTTTGTCAGATCTCAATGTGTGTTGTCATCTGTTCAGACCTGGGGAAGGAGTGAACATGATTTTCAGCTTCGAATTGAGCATGTCTCTATTTACGAATATCTATGGAATGTTCTGCTCTATTGTGAACACAAGTGAGTGATTTTGATGTCAATGGATGGTTTCGAGGGTGGGGTGATATTTCTGTCCACACCGTTGTTTTAATCTAAGTTTCCATTCATCATCATCATTGCCATTCAGAGTTGACAGCCATGCTACAGGTGACTTGACAAGGAGGGCGACGTTGTCCTGGCGTTGACACAAGACCGGATGTTTTAACACAAAGCCAGTTGTTACTGTGTTGCAGCCAATTCCAACGAGGTCATATAACTCCATGCATCTTCAATAATAGGCTTTCCAGGAAACTATTGAAACATCATTTATTTTATTGTTATTGTACCTAATTGTGCAGGAGGACAGTGAGGGTGATGAGTTTGATGGTGATGAGGAGATTGAGGATGAAGATGAGGACGATGACTTCAATGAGGATGAGGACGACCTTGATGACAGCGGTTTGGAGAAGACAGCAGACGGTGCAGCCGTTGTTACACCAGCGGGTAAATCAGCAGCCGGTGATGTGCCACCAGTCAGCGGGGATGGTGTTACTTCGGAAGCAGCGCTTACAAATGGTAAGAAAATTGTGAATTCTGAATTACTCCAACTCGTTGTACTTCGTGGAGTGGGCCATACTTGGCTGTGTTGTCTGATTGTTTGTTACCATCAGCGATTCACCTTTGTGACATTGCGCCATTGTTGTAAGATCCTGCTTTGCAACATACTTTATCATATCACGACCTCAATTATGCAGTAGCCTAACCCAAGCGGCTCAATGATGGACTGTCCCATGTTGCCCACATGGGCACGTGTTAAACACAAGAAAATGACTAACGGCCTTTGTCAGTTCGTTTGAAGAAATGCGAAGGCTCACAGTTTCACTACCTCTTCGTGGAGATTCGTCAGGCGAGCACCGAAGATTGACAGTCAATCATCGGTGCCATGTTGCCCACATGGGCACATGTTAAACACAAGAAAATGACTAACGGCCTTTGTCAGTTCGTTTGAAGAAATGTGAAGGCTCACAGTTTCACTACCTCTTCGTGGAGATTCGTCAGGCGAGCACCGAAGATTGACAGTCAATCATCGGTGCCATGTTGCCCACATGGGCACATGTTAAACACAAGAAAATGACTAACGGCCTTTGTCAGTTCGTTTGAAGAAATGCGAAGGCTCACAGTTTCACTACCTCTTCGTGGAGATTCGTCAGGCGAGCACCGAAGATTGACAGTCAATCATCGGTGCCATGTTGCCCACATGGGCACATGTTAAACACAAGAAAATGACTAACGGCCTTTGTCAGTTCGTTTGAAGAAATGTGAAGGCTCACAGTTTCACTACCTCTTCGTGGAGATTCGTCAGGCGAGCACCGAAGATTGACAGTCAATCATCGGTGCCATGTTGCCCACATGGGCACATGTTAAACACAAGAAAATGACTAACGGCCTTTGTCAGTTCGTTTGAAGAAATGTGAAGGCTCACAGTTTCACTACCTCTTCGTGGAGATTCGTCAGGCGAGCACCGAAGATTGACAGTCAATCATCGGTGCCATGTTGCCCACATGGGCACATGTTAAACACAAGAAAATGACTAACGGCCTTTGTCAGTTCGTTTGAAGAAATGTGAAGGCTCACAGTTTCACTACCTCTTCGTGGAGATTCGTCAGGCGAGCACCGAAGATTGACAGTCAATCATCGGTGCCATGTTGCCCACATGGGCACATGTTAAACACAAGAAAATGACTAACGGCCTTTGTCAGTTCGTTTGAAGAAATGTGAAGGCTCACAGTTTCACTACCTCTTCGTGGAGATTCGTCAGGCGAGCACCGAAGATTGACAGTCAATCATCGGTGCCATGTTGCCCACATGGGCACATGTTAAACACAAGAAAATGACTAACGGCCTTTGTCAGTTCGTTTGAAGAAATGTGAAGGCTCACAGTTTCACTACCTCTTCGTGGAGATTCGTCAGGCGAGCACCGAAGATTGACAGTCAATCATCGGTGCCATGTTGCCCACATGGGCACATGTTAAACACAAGAAAATGACTAACGGCCTTTGTCAGTTCGTTTGAAGAAATGCGAAGGCTCACAGTTTCACTACCTCTTCGTGGAGATTCGTCAGGCGAGCACCGAAGATTGACAGTCAATCATCGGTGCCATGTTGCCCACATGGGCACATGTTAAACACAAGAAAATGACTAACGGCCTTTGTCAGTTCGTTTGAAGAAATGTGAAGGCTCACAGTTTCACTACCTCTTCGTGGAGATTCGTCAGGCGAGCACCGAAGATTGACAGTCAATCATCGGTGCCATGTTGCCCACATGGGCACATGTTAAACACAAGAAAATGACTAACGGCCTTTGTCAGTTCGTTTGAAGAAATGTGAAGGCTCACAGTTTCACTACCTCTTCGTGGAGATTCGTCAGGCGAGCACCGAAGATTGACAGTCAATCATCGGTGCCATGTTGCCCACATGGGCACATGTTAAACACAAGAAAATGACTAACGGCCTTTGTCAGTTCGTTTGAAGAAATGCGAAGGCTCACAGTTTCACTACCTCTTCGTGGAGATTCGTCAGGCGAGCACCGAAGATTGACAGTCAATCATCGGTGCCATGTTGCCCACATGGGCACATGTTAAACACAAGAAAATGACTAACGGCCTTTGTCAGTTCGTTTGAAGAAATGTGAAGGCTCACAGTTTCACTACCTCTTCGTGGAGATTCGTCAGGCGAGCACCGAAGATTGACAGTCAATCATCGGTGCCATGTTGCCCACATGGGCACATGTTAAACACAAGAAAATGACTAACGGCCTTTGTCAGTTCGTTTGAAGAAATGCGAAGGCTCACAGTTTCACTACCTCTTCGTGGAGATTCGTCAGGCGAGCACCGAAGATTGACAGTCAATCATCGGTGCCATGTTGCCCACATGGGCACATGTTAAACACAAGAAAATGACTAACGGCCTTTGTCAGTTCGTTTGAAGAAATGTGAAGGCTCACAGTTTCACTACCTCTTCGTGGAGATTCGTCAGGCGAGCACCGAAGATTGACAGTCAATCATCGGTGCCATGTTGCCCACATGGGCACATGTTAAACACAAGAAAATGACTAACGGCCTTTGTCAGTTCGTTTGAAGAAATGCGAAGGCTCACAGTTTCACTACCTCTTCGTGGAGATTCGTCAGGCGAGCACCGAAGATTGACAGTCAATCATCGGTGCCATGTTGCCCACATGGGCACATGTTAAACACAAGAAAATGACTAACGGCCTTTGTCAGTTCGTTTGAAGAAATGCGAAGGCTCACAGTTTCACTACCTCTTCGTGGAGATTCGTCAGGCGAGCACCGAAGATTGACAGTCAATCATCGGTGCTCGCGTGACGAATCTCCACGAAGAGGGAGCGAAACATTGCATCTTTGCATTTCTTCAAACGAACGGACAAAGGCCGTTAGTCATTTTCTTGTGTTTTGTGTGATCTGAAATTCCCGTTCGTGGTGCACGTGCAGAAATTGCCCACTTGGGGCGCACATGTGTCATTCTGAAAATTGGAGAACATTGCACGTGAAATATTTCCCTGATTTGCGGGTGCAATAATTATTGGTCGGCCATCCAATGTGCATGCCGCATTCATTATCGCATCGGTGTTTTGGCAACATTGCGCCAACTTTGAGTTTCATCCAAGGGGTCATCATTCATCATGCCCACGTTTTGGAATCTTCGACATCAGGTGCATTGCAGATCAATATAATTTATGGATTTGTATTCAATTTAGAGACATTTGGAGTTGGGCTCCACATTAACTTGATGTCTTGAGAAGGATTAGTTGGTGTTAACAATTAATTTTTGTTGCATCAAAATTCAAAAAAAAAAAAAATGCATAAGGGAAAAAATCAGAGACTATTCTTTGGATTTTCAACCATTTCCAGTTTGCATTTTTCAGCCCAGCACTGTGCCACTTTGAACCATTTGGGAACCATTGTCCTCGCCAGCCAGGTTCAGATTTGGGAGCCATTTATCTTGCACTTCATCCTTTGAAAAAAAGTCAAAATTGGCCGAAAAATTGCATGAGTCAGTTTTTTGATATCTTTGCTCGCAGTGGGTCTTTCCAGTGCCTCCTACAACACAAGGCCGTTGCAAGAGTTTGTGACGTCACAATGAGTGGATGGCGGAAAAGACAATGCGAGTATGGTGCGTCCGCGATGTGCTGCCCACGGAAACTTGAAATTTCTCTCGAACCGATTAACCGATTTTGATGAGACTTGTTGTGCTGGAAAGCTGAAAATTAGACTATTTCAATGGTGTATAACAATCCCAAACTTTTCATGCTAAAGCTCCAATAGAATTTGGGGGATAAACATGTTCAAGTTAAGAAGTGATCCAATTCCGGCTTCCTGCCACAGATTTTCATGATTGTCCGATTTTTTCCGTTGCAACATGGTTTTGACCTTCGAGAAAGTTGTAGAGGAAGCTTTCTAGTTTCCAAAAATACCAAAATCGTTGAATTTGAACACCATTTGACAATAATTTTATGACCAGAGAAAACACATGGCAGCATCGTTTTGTTTTTGAGCGGGGAAGAGGCCGCGACTCCCTGGGATTTCCAGGGAGGCGCGGAATCTCCCTGCTCAAAAACAAAACAATGCTGCCATGAGTTTTCTCTGGTCATAAAATTATTGTCAAATGGTGTTCAAATTCAACGATTTTGGTATTTTTGGAAACTAGAAAGCTTCCTCTACAACTTTCTCGAAGGTCGAAACCATCTTACAACGGAAAAAATCGCACAATCATTGAAAATCTGTGGCAGGAAGCCGGAATTGGATCACTTCTTAACTTGAATACATTTATCCCCCAAATTCTATTGGAGCTTTAGCATGAAAAGTTTGGGATTGTTATACACCATTGAAATGGTCTGATTTTCAGCTTTCCAGCACAACAAGTCTCATCAAAATCGGTTAATCGGTTCAAGAGAAATGTCAAGTTTCCGTGGGCAGCACGCCTCGGACGCCGCTCATTCGCATTGTCTTTTCCTGTTTTCCACCATCCTCTATTTATGACGTCATGCCATTTTTACTTCTCCTGCAAAGGCCTTGTGTTGTAGGAGGCACTGGTCTTTCGCAGCTGAATTTAGTCTTGTGCATTTGAGTAGGAAGTTTTAGAGAAGTGTAAGGAAACGGAGAAATTGCCGGTAAAGGTCCCCCAGCAATGTTTCTTCACTCAAGTTTGTGTGCCTCTTGCCCAACACAATAAAATCTCTCACTGCAATAATTTGGTTCCAATCAGTAATGGTCTGTTAGCACTCCTTCTGGACAATGAATTCCAACGACCCTGGTTCAGCTGCTTGCAGTTGACCAACTCAAACGTGAAGAAGTAATAACACCAAGTTACGAACAATTACTAACTTTAATAAATACGACGGCAGGTGATTATGATGACTGATGGGGATAGCAGGACAACCAGAACAATCGACAGGAATAACGGAAAACGACTTGACAAGAACAACAAAAGACGATTTGTAGACTACCACCGATCCAGGAGCTCCTTCTACCAGCTTGTTCCAACAGCGCTTCCCGCGGCCGATGCCAGTCACCAAAAGACCCAGTGGGGAGGGGTTTCTCTGCTTTTATGCAAAATCGCGCCCATCTGATCAATGCAAATCTTTTCTCGGAACATTCTTTCTCTAACTGGGTCATCTTAAACAGGCTAAGATCAATGTCCACTCAGGTGCGTTGCTGGGCCTATGCATTTTCGCATTCCCTTTTCTTCCGCTTGCTTCTGTTGCTGGCTGAATTGAATTGGCCCATCTAAATGATCAGAAACCGCCGGAAACTGTGATTCTCCCCGGTAATTTGTACCCCAGGGTAAATCCCCCCACCGGAGTACACCCCCATGGGAGAACCCCAATTTCGTTCCGCCAACTGTGGTAAACACATTTTGCCAATCTCGCATGCCGACTGTTATTGACTTTAACTATGTATAGGTGGTGCCAAACCTAACTTCCCTCTGTTACCTGTGGCTTCCCCCAAACTACCCTCCCTTACAGAAGCAATTAGAAAGTGCCAAGGCTCAGATGTCACAAAATCCGACTCTGGCATGCACGGAAAGAAACCTTTCATGGTGCCAATTTTCATCTTTCTGGAGCAGGAACTGCCAGAGAAGTCGTGCGTAAACTTTTTGTCTTAAACAAGCCTAACTCTGAAACCGGGTCACATATCAAGATGAAATTTTACATGAAAGCTGAAATAACCAAGTGGAAACATCGCACAAAATGTCACCTCGATCGATTTATAAATACCGGAGTTAGTATTTTTGGGTAGAATCCACCGGCCACCCTTAATTCGACTGACAGTGTGTGGTACATTTGGTTTTTCTCCCTCTTTCCTCTTTGCAGGTGACGCAAGCAGAGGCACGAAGAGGAAACTTGAAGAGGATGACAAGGAATGAAGATAGAGCAGGAGTGACAAAAGAGGGACACATTTCATTGATTGTCTTTTAGGCTAGGCTGCTGATTTTTAGCAGTTTCGTCGTTGAGTGTTGATGCAGCAAACAACGCTGTTGCCCACCGCCACAACATCATCCATCTATTACCTATGTGTCCATATTTTCTGTTCTCAAATTTTCCATTTCCGCCCCCGTTTGGAGCAACAGGGTTGTGGAAACCGATGCATGTGGCCAGCATTTCGGAATGGATTTTCGCCCTGAAGGGTGCAGACTTTTTTGCCGTTCGAGAAATATGTGTACCTAGGAAATCTGTGTACCTCTTGAAACAAACTCCGTAAGGAAGGACCTATATTCCATTGCATTGAAACCATGCTTTTTAGTGTTCTTTTGTTTCCAATTCCAACTCATGCTTTGTTTGGCTGTGCTGGTAAGAGATGCCTCCCTCATTTCCTTTCGATTCTTGTTTATTTTTGTTTTTTTTTTTTTCTGTGAGCACATTTTTGTACCGAGTGCATCTCCACCACTCTGTCGGCAAATTTTGCATCCAGGCAAGGTACAATTCCTTCCTTTGAAATTGTCATGTGTGCAATGGCATGCCAGTGATCCATGAAAGCTGGACGTTTGCACTCTGACAACATTTTGTTATGCTTGTTCACTGTGGTGGAAGGCAGATTTGCCCCATTCTTCGCCAATCACGTACAACTTTATAGAAAGAAAGAACTGTCTGAAGCCATGCCTCAAACCTGAAGTGGACACAGCACGACCTCCATTCCATTGCAGAGTGCCCGGAGCCAGTGGCACGGCTAGGAATCGCGGGCCCCCGCAGCAAACTAGTGTGCGGGGCCACCAAAATTACTAATGAAATTCTGTGAATAGCAAATAATATCCATAGAGTATGGGGAAGAGCCGGAATTGCACCCTTCTTTTCCTGTTCCAAATCCAAATGAACATCGCACGCTACAAAGTGAAATGATGCGATTTTGTTCAGTGTGTATTCCACTGTTTCGGGGATTTTTCTTCCCGCTTTTGCAGAAGGGAAATGATTGGCTTGGCAGTTCACATGTTCCCGACAACGAGGTTGCTGATGAAGTTTACCAAAAGGCAACAGGAGGCGATGATCTCATACGCACAGAATGTTTGCCTTTTTTCCTTTTGTTGCTTTTTGAACCTAATTTGCCAACAAATATCATTTTGTCTCAGTTTTGGTGCCGTGTTTGATGCCCGCGCGGGGCCCTTTCGGCTGCGGGGCCCACCCGCGCCGTGGGCCCAGTCGCTGCGCCACTGGGAGGAGAGGATGCAGGTGAGGCTGATACTTCAATGATGGTGTGAATGCAGAGCGTGGATGAATGGTCGTTTTGAATCATGGCGCAGCACGCTGCCCTGAGGGAGCGCCTGAAATAAGATTTGACTTGACCCGAACGTTAAACCCGAACGTGAAATAAGATTGTCGCAATTTTCGTTGCCATTTTGCAAGTCATCAGCATCGCATGCGGTTTTGGAAATCTTCAGATTCCGACAGATAAACCAATCCTTCATTTTGAAACCCAATGTGAAGGGCGTTTGCACAAGTCTTCGAGATTTGTCTGGCAAGTTTGCAAAATGAGCCAGGGCTGCAGCTTATGAGAGTCCATCTCAAAAAGTAAACATTTTCCTCTAGTGGAAAAAACCAGCGGCATCAAGTAAACACTTGCCACCTGTGGGCTTTTCTGACACTTTGACTTTCCATGCTTGGAGAATAAATCCAGAAAGCCACACAAATATCCTCAGGCATAACGAAATGTGTAGTCGGAATGCAAGCTTACGGCCTTTATTGATCACTGTACCACCGTAAACATGACAGTTTCAGAGAAAAGGACTGTACCCTTTGGTGGAGAAATCAATTTGGTTTGTAATTGAGAGGAAGCTCCGCTCATCCCATACCCATGATTAGATCGTAATCAGGGAGATTGAAGTGTGGTGACCATAGAGTTTCCGTTACTAGAGTTTACGGCGGGGCCTGGTGGAGGCACAGTTCAAACGGTGTGGAGTTTTGTCTGGGTCTTAATTTACACTTTAAGCTTAAATATTTGCCACAATCTCACTGCTATTGGAAACGTGCTGTTGGAAACGTGGGGCACAATTTAATGCGAGCTTGCCAATACTACCATGGAAGGCAGTGAGGACCATTTTATTGGGATTCAGCAGTAAAATGGCCGAGGAGTGGCTGGAATCTTTGCCGGCGATTCTTATTTCATTGTTCAGCACCATTCTACCACCTTTCCCTAGTCTACCCCTTCTACTTCTCTCATTGTTAATAGACTGGGGGCTGATATTTGGAGCATAGCAGTGGCAGAATTAATCTACTCATACATGTAAAAAATTGTGATTGTTCACATTTTCGTAAAAAATCCATGCTGAAGAAATTAAAGATCGTCTTTAACAAGCGAGGTCGAAATTGGACACCTGTAGAAAGCCTTGTTGCAATCTGTCGCTTTAATTTCTACCGCCTGCGTAAGAGTAAAAAGAAACAAAGAAAAAGTTTCGGATGCAACAGTTAAATGGAAAAACACATGTATGACTACATTAATTCCACCGCTACTATACACACCATTTGTTTTCACTGTAAATTTTCCTGGAGTGGAGATCTAAAAATCAAAGGGGTGAAGTAAGGTCTATCCCAGCGTAGGGAATCGGAGCTTAGCTCTTCAGGCTCAAAGTGAGGCTCAAAAATGGCCCAATAGGTTGTGTTTCCTCATTTTCACATGTTGCAAAGATATCCCAAAAAGTTGTCGGATCTAGAACTCACCTGATAGGGGAGTAAACCGCCTTCCCCTGATGAAAATGTTTTGCAGGGTTCCCTCCTGGGCATTCGTTGAAACCTGGAAAAAAAATCTTCGATTTTCCAATGTGGACATTGGATTCAATTTTTCATTGGACAACATTCATTGGACAACATTCAATTTGGCATTTTTTGCTGATTGAAAAATTTTCCCCTGCTTGGAGCTCAGTCCCTTGAAACCCTTCTTTGGGTGCCACCCTATGTCCCACTTTTGACGCATTTGGTCACTGGGATGCTCTGGAGCACCACTTTCTGCCACTTGCGAAAGCTTTGAAAACCCTTTGGAAAAAACTTGTGAAAATGGTTTTCCCAAATTGTTGGAAACCCAGGTTTCCACACAACCTTGATTGGGGAATACACTGCTGCCCATAAACAGCATAAACTTGTGGGTTGTGCATCTGAAGAGAAGGAACTTGCGGTTTTTGCTGCAGAAGTGTCGTGAATCGCAACACATATCCCAAAGGCAGAGAGTTCCACTGTGGACCCTCTGTAGCTTTGTTCGAAATTTTCAATGATTGTTTGTTGCAAGGGAACGACATTGATGGCTTTGAATGCTGTACTTTTCTCTGCAACAATAGGACAGCGCAATAATTCAAAACACATACAGAAAGGAAAACCAATTTCATGTTTTTCACAACATCATCAGTCCCACACTCACAAGGAAAAGACATAATGAAGCCAGTTTTCGTTCGTAACTTACAAGAATAAATTTGCTACGTTTCGGTCCCACGAACGTGGACCTTTATCAAGCGGTGTTGGTATCACAAGTCCCACACTGGATTCTCGGTTGGAGGAATCCGCCATCTGCTAGCCACTCACTCCGCTGGTGATTAAAAATCCATCTGCTGGGTGGGGGGGTGAGTTTTTAGACTCGATTTGCATCAGATTGGCTAGCAGAAGACAGATTCCTGCAACCGGGGAATTCTGTTGTTGGACTGATTGTGTAGCGAAAACAATGAAATCGGATCTCCTAGAGTGTTTTTAATTCTTGTTGTGCTATTCTATTGTCGCATTTCAAAGCACAGTAACGATAACCTTTCACTGTGTGCTTCACAGCCCTCAAAACCTTCCATTACAAAGGAATCACAATATTGTCCAGCAGCAGTAAACTAGGCTCTCAGGTAAGGTAACACAGTGTTACTTTGATGTAATTACCTCGCAAGGTGTGTGAAATGACAAGTATGTTTCGGAGGAATCACTCCTTCCTCTTGTGCTTGAAGGGGTGATTCCTCAGAAACGTATTGTGTCATTTCACACACCTTGAGAGGTAATTACATCAAAGTATATCGCTGGGTTACCTTACCTAGAAACCTAGTTCACTAGACTCTAGACATCATGGTACCCCATCAAAGCTTCCAAGAGAACATTTTCTCAATTCGAATCGCAATTTTTTTGTCCAATTTAGGTTTCAACAACTCTTCTCGAAGCTCCGTTTTTATTTTGTCCGTTGCCTTGTGTCATCGGAATTTTGCTTGCATGTCTCCCCTACCACCATGCATCCCACCCCATCCCTACCACCCTTACCTCCTTTCTTTCCATTCAATTTTTCTTATAAAGTTTGTTTCTGTAATCGTACCTACATTAGCATTGATCTCCGCCCCATGTTTCAAAGAAGAAGAAGGAAGCTCGAAGTCGAATGGGTAGAATTTGTCTGCCGAGGTTCTCCATTTTTATGAGACTTTTGGTTTTTTTATCATTTTCTTTTGACAGTACAATTTTTAAAGTAAGGATTAATACAATGTGTCAATTGACATGCTCTTTTCTTTAGGGTTGGCTGCCTTCGTTAGATGGGTGGCTCCAGTCCTTCTCATCGGGCTTTTTTCAAAGGATTGGATCGCTTTCCTAAATAACGAGCAGGGAATTTTGCAACAAAAAGGTGATAAATGGAAAGTTCCTCACATTTCCAATGTGCAGTCCCCGATTTGTTGAAAGGTAACAAATCCTTCCTGGGGGGGGGGGGGAATCTGTAATTTTTGGGGCAAAATACCCATATTTATGCATAAAATACCTCAATTTTGGGTGAAATATTTTTCAACTGGGGGGTAATACCCCCGTACCCCCTACAAATCGCACCCTGCCAATGTGGCAATGATTCTTTGTCGATCTGCATGAGAATGGATTTACAACCAATGTCATTTTATCACTAAATTCACCACTCAAATGTCATCTTGACACTTTCTTATTCTAAATGTTTTCGTTTTTTGTTTAAGTGTGGCACCCCTGGCAAAGGCAAAGAGAAACAAATCCAAAAACACACGAAAATTAATGTCAACAATTCGATCTCCGGCCCATGCCCACCATTTTTTGGGTTGTCTGTCAACCTCAAGAGAGTGTTGAAAAAGCGTTACATTTTCAGCAAATTCATTTATTTATTAGGGATTGGCACACGACAGTAGATATAACAAAATTTGCGCAATTAAAAAACGAAAAGAGCTTTAAAACTTTGAAAATCTCAGAAATTAGCAGTGATTTACAAAATCTTACGAAATTGACAACCTGAGGCATCTGCCGGTTATTCGACTTGGTCTACAAATTTCGAAAGGTTTTCATGCTTTTGTGGCTAAAATTTCCAAGCAAACGACATGCTGGCCGTTAGGGGTATACTGGGACATGTTCTGCACCACACCAGTTGGAGGGTGGCAACACTGCCGATCTGCTTTTCGGCACTTTTTGCTTGCCACGCTTGCATATTACATTGTTTTCTTTTCATCAAGTGCAGATCTGAACATTATGGCTTCAATTGAAAAGTTGCATTTATCCACGAGACACTAGAAACACCTTGTAATCGGTCACGAAAAACAAAAGCCTACCTACTCAGAAGCGTAAAAGTTATGCACAAAATTGCATCCCCGCTGATCTTCCACAAATCAAAATCAGAGATCGACTGGACAATTGTGCCCGTCATGGGTCACTCTTCTAGCTGCCGACCTGACCCCCACCAAAAGATATCTCCAAAGGCAACTGTGGAACACGCCTGCTGCTCAGTGTTGCTGATCTTTCTTCAACTGCAACTCGATTTCATCAGGGGAGCCAGCTGACACATCTGGTTGTTGCTCATCTGTCTGTCCTTGACATGCAACCTGCACTGCTTTTTGCACATCAGGTGGTGCTTGACGTGCAACCTGTACTGCTTGTTGCATATCAGTCTGTCCTTGACGTGCAACCTCCAATGAATGTTGCACATCATTCTGCCCTTGACGTGCAACCTCCAATGAATGTTGCACATCATTCTGCCCTTGACGTGCAACCTCCACTGTCTGTCCGCTTCCGCCGGCACAATTTCTTGCAATGTTCGCAACATTTGCTAGTGGCAGTGCATTATCACCTTTTGGCATATTTACATTCTGCAAGCTGACCTCCGACCCAGCTGTTGTGAAGCTCGCAGATGGAAGTGATGAAGATTGTTGACGACAGGCACATGGTCTGCCGTGGCTGGCACCAATTCCTGGCGGCTCCCATGGTTCCGGCTGTTGACTGCTGTTGCCTTGCTGCCCGTTCGCTGTTGCCAAGCCCATCACTGTTTCATACGATGGGGGAGGGTTGGCCCAGGCGTCGTCGTACTTTGGCAGTGGCTTTTCGTGCATGAAGGTCAAGAAACCGTTGACATTTGCAGGACGGCTTGGCCGCCTTGGTGGCCGTTGTGGTCTGTTTGCGGTGGTTGCACGCCTGAAAGAAAGAAAAGAAAATGTGCTTTAGTTGCCGCTGCAGGCCGATTGCTGACTGCGAATTGAGCAGCGAGTTGCAATGCTGTGAAAAGGTGGGCATTTGTGATGCCAATTTTGCCATCAAAATCAATTGCTGTCATCGATCCAACATTGGCATTGCACGCAGCAACTTTGTGCAGCTTTGCTGATAAAAGGCAGACCGTAGACCGAAATGTTTTGCATTTTGAAAGGAGGAGGTGTTCGCGAATGCTAATTACGGGTGATTGGCTGCTGAAAATCTGTAAATAGAATAATGATGTTTTGGGCCCATTTAGACAAGTTGCTACGTGTATGTCAGCACAAGGCCAGAAGCCAGCTTCTGCAAAACCGGTTAAATTGGTCTGTGTGTTGTTGATATTTGACTTTCTATTTCAAATGTACTTTACCTTCCCTTTAAAGGTGTCATAGAAATAAGAAAATATTGTGAATCACAAGAACTACTTTAAAAACAGAAAACTCCACTCACGAGATGACGGGTTTGAAAGTCGTATGGGGGATCATGATCACTCTATGTTGGCCACAGAGACTCCGCGCTTCAATTGAAAAAATCAAATCGGATGGCTACCAAATTTTTGAAAAGGGCGGGAAAGTTTTAAAAAGGCCCTTTGCGTCCATTTTTTCGAAAGGACACGAACAGAACAAGAGAAAACACATCATGATCCGCATCGACCAGCCGCATTGCATTGACCGGAATATCCGCTTTGCATTTTCGACCTCGAAATTGGACTATGCCTGGAAAGCATTTCAAAATAATGCAGCTTTTTGGCAACAAACGCATCTGCAGCTCCAAAAACAAAATCTGGCTATCATCAGTTCCAGAATGAAAACTTACTCGTGCATAATGGTGCCAATTTTCACCACTCCACGGTGAAATCTCACACGAGATAGACACAGGCGGATTAAGCAATTTGCCGCCCCGAGGCCACAATATTTTTGCCGCCTTTTAAATTTGGCCTGCGTCTTCCAGTATGGGTTTATATCATATATGGCTCCTGCTGCGTTGCCGGCTGTGCATGCTTAAATGTTTGTCCGCAAGTGAAAAACTTTTAGAACAGTTTCCGATGAAAGTCCGCAAATTGCGGCAACTTTCAGTTCTGAAGCAAGATATGATACATTTGCAGCAATTGCGAAACATAAATGCAGAAAAGGTGAGGTCATATTGCGTGGTGCGAATAGTGATGCCTGCGTGTCCACACATTCGCGATTTTGTCGCGTTGCCGCGGCCGAAAACGTTGTCCGGTGCAACGACATTGCCATGTGTGAAGAACGAATCACTATGCATAGTGTACTGAACAAAAGGCGATGTCGCACCGGACAGCTTTTACGCACGCGACGACGCGGCAACGCGACAAAATTGCGAAAGTGTAGACGCGCTATCAGGCTGAGTGCACACGCTTTTTTTCTCGCAGCTAATTGCGGCCAATGCAAATGATTTCCCAGGTGAATAGCAAGGTAAAAAACGAGCAGTCTGAGAGCGAGTGAGACAAGAAGAGAGAAAGAAGTAAGTGCGACATCCAAGAGAGGAATGAGCAGCGGCAAAAACCTGTGGTGCTCATCCAGTCCTGATCAGAACTGTATTCATGCAAAATACCACGGTTTCAAACGTTTTGAGCGGATTGTAAAGATTTTTGGATTTTCTGAAAGCTGGGGAAATGGAATTTCACACAAGCTAAACAAAATAACAGATTTTTGCCTGCAAGGATACAGAAACGCCCTTGGAAGAAAATGTTCTTTGCGGAATTGTGAACCAGCCAATGCACGCTTGTTTTTGACTTTGCGTTTTTGTTGATTTGTCTGTCATCATTTCTCGAAAAGTTCTCATCGGATTTTGGTTTTTGGCCCTGAAGTCTGGGGAGAAGACCGGGGATTTTTGACACGAAAGCACATTTCAAAATAATTTCTGACACATTCATAACCACGTGGGAAAGACGGCCCATGTGGGGAAAAGTGGAAAATTGTTCGTTGGCTTTCGATGCGATTCACTCAATATCTCGAAAACAAAAGCACATGGATGTATTACCTTGCGGACTTTATTTCAGAGCACGAAATGAGCTTTTTTGAGTGCTGAACGTTTTGGTATGCGGCCAAGGGTTCCAAAATTATCAAGTCAGGAACTCATATCCGACATGACAGTACGTGCCGACCGTCATGTTTGGAGGTTGGATACAGGACACTGGATGGGCGAAATTGTTTCGTTTTTGTCTTCGTTCGTCCTGTCAGACAGATTGCTGCCCTGTGATGTCCTCACTGCGCACTTCAGCAGCGGCGGCTGCAGAGCAGGTTTCCAATGGGATTGCAATTCTCCTTCAAAGGATTCCCTTTCCATTGCACCAGCCACAGTACCACAAAGAATTTCATCGGATTGAAATTTTGCTTCTGCTGGTTTTGTTTCAAATTGGAATTAGGGATGCACAATCTTTCTGGTTTTTTTCACAGAAGGGGCGAATCCCGCCCATCCGATTGTAATTTTTTTGGCCGAAACGTAATTTGTTTTTGTCCTGCAATTTTTGTTTTGAGGCGGCTAATATTTGCAAAATTAAAAAAAAAAATTGTATTTTTTTCTAATTTTTTTTGTAATTTGTTTTTTGAAATTTGCCGCCTCAAATATTTCGCCACCCCAGGCCCAGGCCTGGGGTGGCCTTGCCTGTAATCCGCCCCTGGATAGACATACATCAATGCCAGGGAATGTGATTTTATGTGAAAACAACTTTTTTGAGTAAATTGAAGGAAGCATTTCAAAGTATTGTTTTAAGGAATTCTGTAGGTTTAAAGCTGCCGCAAATTGGTCCAACAATACGAAATGCAGCTGTAACTCTTGAAAACCATTGAAACAATTTGCAGGATCAAAGAAGATAGAGCATGATTTTTAGCACGTGTGAAGCCCTTGCCAGATTGGGGTGTTTCAAGCCCCAATTCAGCAATTAAAACAATGGTACAACACAGCGGTAACTTAAATATTTTCAGCGGTTAAAGTTACCGTCTGCAGGTGGCACGACAGAAAGCAACGAGAACAGCGAACGATGTGATCATCCCGACTCCGATCATCATCTCCATGTAAGGAAAGTGGAATTCCCATCTGAAAAGATTAGAAGAGAAAAATAACAATTTCTTTTTCAAACAAGATTCAAATAAGCATACATGGCAGGTTCTCTCCAAATACACAAGTTTCTTGGTTAATTGCAAAACTTCAAAATTGGCAAGCCTTCTTCTTCTTCAAAATTGGCAAGACTTCAAAAAACTAGATTTTTTTTTAACTAGTTCAAAGTGTTTTCCTTTTTTTTTTTTTTTAATTTGAACGGGCTGTTTCCAATTATTTTTTTATCAACGGGTTGTTCAAACATGTATTTTATCCGAACCGGTTGCAAGTATTTTTCTTCATCCAAACCGGTTGTTTCAAGTTTTATTTGTTTGAACAGGAAGCGTTCTATAAAGAACCTTGAATAAGTAAATTTTCAAA
>JASGXE010008135.1:0-18219 GCA_030068105.1 Sinentomon sp. SZTP_YWyxl
GGCCAAAGGGAACCTAGCAAGGGTCCTCCGACCAGGGGTGGGCCCTGGCGGCCAGGGGGTGACCCTTCTTCCCCCCCCCCCTATGGGAATGACTGCTATCTTCTAAGCCCACAAACAGAATAATTGCCAGACCATTGGACTGGCAAGATAAATTTCACACACGTCATTGCAAAATTATCATTCCATGAAGTTGAAGGGTCTTTTATTGCCTGCATTGATAGTGATTCTGAGAAGCATTTGGTACCCTTTCAAAGAAGATCACACTTCACTGGCAATGTTGCATGCCTAAACGAGGATCTTAGGTGCTTAGTAGGTTAATCATAGGCCTTACTGGGTGATGCGGGAAATGAAATAGAGGTACGCAAGTGTGGTATTTGACAATGAAGAAGGTAACCTCATTTTGATCCTTCAGGAAAAGGATGTTGCTGCTCCATGCATCTCCATGAATAATGGTTCCAAACGGTTCACGAGCTCTTAACATTTCCACGATATGTTCTTCCCCCTTCTCTTCACATTGGTCTTTTAGCATTTGCAGTGACACTGAGATCTCGCTCTTACTCTTGAGCCCTTCAAATGATGCTGATGTTTTGATCAAATCCTGGATTATCTGAAATCCTCTGAATAAGTGAGGATAGTAGCAAACCTTGACGGCAGTATTGTGGTTCAGTAAAAATGGATACTTCTTTTGCAGCATGCGTCCTTGGTTCTGCTTCTGAAATGATGTTAGAAGATCGGCTCGTGTTTTACGAATGATTCATATTTCATTTACTCTGGGAGCTGGGACATGTTTTTCACACAGCTGATACACTGATACACTCAATCCGAGCAGTTCTGTAGATAGACCCAGGATACCCTGTCTGAAGCTACCGACCAAGCGGGCACAAGTGTCCACAAGAGAAAGAAAAACGTTTTTTTTTGTTAAGATTGGTTGCCCTGAAACCAAAATGGCGGTCGAGTGGCCATGTTGTTGCTTGGATCATATTATCTTCCATTGTTAGGCAACCAACTTGAATTCAAAGTCACCCTGGAACGTAGGTACTCATGCAGACATAATACAAAATTACATGATGACCTGGTCTTCTACAGGATGTTCAGCAATTTATTTAGTTTCAGTGGGCATGTGCTTGACAGCTCACTGGATTTTCAGTACCAGATAATTCTTGATAACATGACATGACCCACTGTTCACACTTAACCAATAAAAGAGCATGATGTTAAAATGATATGTGACATTGCCTGGATAAGCCGGGCAGTAAATACCTTTGCTATAATTCCATATGCATGCACTTTAGCCAGAGCTTCCAGTGCCAACTTTGCCTCTTCAAGTGTAAGCCCAACTGCAAGGTCCAGGCACCTGTATTTGGATCGCATGTCTTCAAGCACCAATACTGATTCATAATCTGGAGCATATCGAGCATAGAAGCAGGGTGGAGCAGGGAAGCATAGTTTATCTGCAATGAAAAGGACAAGTTGACATTGTTTGCAAATTGTGCTTGGGTCTTTAAATATCCAAAAGCATATTGGAAATTAAATTGAATCGAATCACAAGAAATACACTTACAGACAGGCGACAGCTAAATTTCGAACGAAATTGTGAAAACGACCTTATTGTTCATTGACTTTCGTCAACCTTTCAAGGAACACAACACAAAAATTGTGCAAAGTTTCTGAGTCGTCATCCAACCAAGATGATTTTACAATTCCGAATGCCTGTCTGCCACGTTCATATGGAGTAGGCCACGTTCACAGATGTTTTATTGTCTTTGCGAAGTGGACAGCAAGCGGTTGGTTGACAAACAAGCAATAAACAGTCGCCAAGCTGTTGGTAAACAACAAGCAATATGATGTATTGTTGGTGGGTTTGGTCTTGTTTGGTTGGCAAAAACAGGAAAAGGATGCCGCAAATCACACCTGCGAACGTGGCGTGCTCCACATGTTGACAGGTATTAGGAATTGTCCTACTAAAAGTGCATGTTTGTGGTTTTATCTGTTAATCTTAAAACACAGCCATGAACTTTTGGTTCCCACATTCGCATTTTACTGCAAGTGATCTAATTACCTTCTTGTCTAGGTGGGTATTATAACAAACTCTATGAACCCAAATGATAGCAGCTCGAGAGTTCACAGTGTCAACTTTTCGCTGGAGCAGTCGGACCCCTTTGTGAGCCAAAGTCGTCTGACGCAACTGACATAAAATAGAAATAAATTTTTATGGAGGGAGTGGGCAACTGCAGAAGAAAGGGAATTACTCAACCCTGCCTACTCTGAGTCATGCAGTTTGGGACTGGTCCCATGTAGACAATCATTAAGAAAATTGCATGCAAGGCTGTGAAACTGTGGAAAAAAAAGAATGAACTTACTATTGGAGAGTTTTCGCATTTCTTCAGCCAACTGAGTGTAAATCATAATTTCACGAACATCCATTTCCACTGCATCAACTGTCTCCCTTGCTATCGGGGACTTCGGTTGCAGTTTCAGCAAAAGGTTAATGCCCCACAATTGATCTGTGGGGGCTGATCGGCCAGTACTGTTTTCCCCTTCAGACTCTGGCGTTGGGCTTGTGGGTGATGCGCTGTACTTTACTTGAATTGGAAGGATTTCGGAGAGGGATCCCTGGAACTCTGGCTCGTTTCCTTCGCCGCAAGTGATCTGCTCCACCCTGATTTCACCACACGCCGCCTGCTCTAAGCAACACCTCAGTGCTGACTTTTGCTCGTTTTTTACACCTTTCACATAGTCATGGTAGTCGTTCAGAATAGTCTCCAGCCATTCCTTTGTCGTGCTGTTCTCGCTGTCGTCGACAGGTATGGTAGCCATTTCTAGGCAACTATATTTCTATGTGCTTCCAAATGGCTTAAACGTAATACAAACAAACATCAGGAAATCACGTCAAAGAAGTTGAGTTATACAGTTATGCGTGCCTTTACCGGAATGATCTTGTGGGTATGCAACTGTGCAGGACTGATTGGTTATTTCTTGCATCTTTTGTCAGAAACTCACTTCGTGGCTGACAAGAAGTCCATGTTAGATCAGTTGAAAAGTTGTCAGACAACAGACGCTGTGCCACTTATCATCTTAGAATTTTGGAAAATAATTAACTTTTTATTTTGAAAAAGTGCCTTCAGCTGATGCTGATGTCTGCAGTTTTTTTTCGCTAGGGACTCTTTGAGCCATCTCAATTCCTATTCTGCACAAAAATTCCTAAAACGTGCCTCCGGGCAAAAAACAAACCTGTGTTCTTGCATACCTACCTCATACTTTTCCTTTAATTAATCCAAGCATAACAGATTCAAATTTTGACATGGGTTGAAAACATTGTTTCACCGCTACCAGTTGAAAACGACTGGTTGAAAATTTTGATGCCGGTTGAAAACATTGTTTCACCGTTACCTAATTGGAGAGTGGCAGAATTATCTCGCATTTGTCCAGACACATCCAGGCAACAACCAACAAATGTGATTTCTTGTCAGAATTGTCACTATTTTGAGCATTTGAGGTGCCCTTTTAAGTTGCAATATTTTTTGAAAATTTGCAGAAATGAAATGAGAAATTTTGAATCCCCCCATCAAATTTGCAATCCCCTTAAAATGTATGATTTCAGTTTACAACCTGCCCCGGGTATTTGCTAAAAATTTACATTACAATCCTCCTCCGAATTTCACGTCAAATTCTCAACCAATGAACGAGTTGCTGGAAATTTATGATCCCATCTGCAAATCTTTCTTCAAATTCTCAATCCAACCCAGAGTATTTGGTTGAGAATTTGACATGAAATTCGAGGGGAAATTGTAAATTTGCAGCAAATTCTCCTGGTGGGATTGATAATTTAATGACAAATTTGCAGGGGAGATTGAACATTTGCAGCAAATATTCAGGGTAGGTTGAGAATCAGTTATCAATTTTCAGGCGGAATTGTAAATTTGCTGTAAAAACTCAGGAGGGCATATTGAGATTTCTGATGCGAACTTCACAGAGGGATTGTGAATTTGCAACAAATTGCTGATGCAAACTGAAATCATTTCATTTTAGGGATTGCAAATTTGACCGCGGGGCTTGAGACTTGTCAGGTCATTTTTTGCAAATTTTAAGGGGGAATTGGAAGTTTGCGAACCAATTTACAGTCTCCTCTGAGAATTTGAAGGGACTAAATGTTTAACAAAACACCCATTTCCCAGGGTCGTAGGAACTGGTCCTACTGCTACCTGGTCCTACCGTAACCTGGTCCTACTCATTTTAGTCCCACCGTAACCTGGTCTTACCGTAACCAGGTCCTACCGTAATCTGATCCAACCGTAATCTTGTCCCACATTAACCTGGTCCTCCGTAATCTGGGCCTTCCGTAACCAAGTCCTACCGCAATCTGAACCGACCGTAATCTGGTCCTACCATAACCTGGTCCTACCGTAATTAGGACCCTCAGTGATCTTGTCCTTCCGTAACCTGGTTCTACCGTAACCTAGTCCCACCTAAATCCTACCGTAATTTGGACATCTGTAATCTGGACCTACCGTAATCTGGTCCTACCGTAATCTGGTCTTCCCATAACCTGGACCCACCGTTACCTGGACCAACCGTAACCTGGACCTGCCGTATTGTGGTCCTACCGGAACCTGGTTCTGCCGTAACTAGGTCCTACCACAATCCGGTCCGACAGTAATTTGGACCAAACCGTAACCAGGACCTGCCGTAACCTGGTCCAATCGCAACCTCGTCCCACCGTAACCATGTCCTACCGTAATCTGGACCTACAGCTATTTGGTCCGTGATCTGGACCAACCGTAACCTGGTCCAACCGTAACCTGGTCCTACCGTAACCTGGTCCTACCGTAATCTGGTCCTACCATAATCTGTTCCTACCGTGACCTGGTCCTACCGTAACCTGGTCCTACTGTAACCAGGTCCTACCTTAATCTGGACCTGTCATAATCTGGTCCTACCGTAATCTGGTCCAACCATAATCTGGTCCAACCGTAATCTGGTCCTACCGTAACCTGGTCCTACCGTAACCTGGACCTACCATAACCTGGACCTGCCGTAATCTGGTCCCACCGTATCCTGGTCCTACCGTAACTTGGTCCTACTGTTGATTGGATCGAATGAAATTTGGATCGAAATTTTTTCGGGGCACAAAGAAAATGTTGGACCAGATCACGGTAGGACCAGGTTATAGTAGGACCAAACAGCAGTAGGACCAGTTCTGTTCCCTCATTGCCCATTGAACTCTTAGTTCCCCTCAAGAAGGATGTAAGCCTTACATGGCACTTTTCCCCAAGAACCCAAAGGGGAGCTTCTGCGACAGGCTCGCTCAAATTCTGCTGATAATTCTTTCTTGTATGTTTTGAGCTGCTTCATGTTGATTTAACTGTGCATGCTGTGCTAGTTAAAAAATGAAAGGTTCCGGCCCCTCCATATTGGATCTGACATTCTTACCTTTGGCAGAAAGCCTTGCCGTTTGAGGCAGTCATTTTTTAGCTAACACGTACCCCTTGGACTCTGTATTTGCTCCCAAAATGAAAAACTGCCCTGGCCAGAGGAGACTGGATTAAAGGTCCAGAACCCTCCCTGTTTTCTGGATTCAAACCTGTGGGATCCACAAAGGAAACCGCATTTATATTCGTTCTATCTGCCTTGTAGGGCACACCGTGGCCACTGCCCAGTAGTTGAACAGACCTCATTGCGTTTATGGGTCATCTATCTGAAAAATGGTTCGGCAGATGCTGGCAAACAAGGCTGGATGAAAATAAATGCTCTACGTTGTGTTGTGCAAGACAAATTCCGTGCTGGAAAACAGAAAAACACATTCGTGGAACACATTTTCGTGGAAGCGCACCAAAACCATTTTCCTTCCTGAAGCAACATGATTTCAATCAGACTTCAGACATGGCCTGAGAAAATGGGACTTCAGAAATGTTCATTGGTGCTTCTTTATGGGTGTTTTTGTTGTTCAAAAATCAAACTGATGCATCATGTCACTTTATTCCAAGTGGTCCGTTTTTCCTTTTTCGCACTGAAATTCGCAAATGGCAGGGAGAATTATCTGCTCATCACAGAACATTGCCCTGTTCGGAAAGTGGCAGGCGAAGGTGTTGAACGACTTTTTCCAAATGACCAAACATCCTTGCTGTTGGGATCTTTGCCTGCCTGGTTGAATTACGGAATGTGATGATTTCTGTGGACTGTGGGTCGTATCCGTCCTCGACAGAGGTGTTCGGTGAAAATGTAAATGAAAAAGACTGCAAGCAAGTGGCCCTATCCATTGAAGAGACGTCGCTCTGCTTTCGAACCTGCGGTGCGATTCGATTCCGATGATCAATCAGCAAGCAATCTCTGGAGAGTTTTCAAAAAACTTTGGCAATTCAATCGCAACAGGGTGTGCCGGTTATTTGTGTTGTTGCAGGAGGAGGACAATTTGCCAACCGCATCACACGAATACAAACAAACACATTTCCAATTACACCTGCGAAAGTTTTACCCCAGCCAATTCCACAGCTTCTTTCTCACAGTGACATGAATAGTGTCGAGCACAAAGTCAAAATTTCAACGCACAGTGTTTGCGACGTTTCTGTCAAAATGAAGAAATCTGTCAAGGAAACTGCCAATGGCCTGAAGTTGTGTTCAAGTCGAAATTATGGCTGCTGAACCATATCCAATTGCAGGCAGCACAATCCGAACACCCTGTCATTGAGATGCAAGCAGTTGCTCGTTAGACTTTTGCCATTTCCGACAAAAACAACAAAAAAAAAAACGATGTGGATTTTTCGCGCTGAAAAAGTTCAGAAAAAAAAACTCAACAGAAGCTGTTTGTTGTCGACCGTCCCCGGTGTCAGCCTCACCAAAAATAGTTGCGCGATTATCGTTTCCATTTTCGCCGAACACCCTTTATATCTTGCATCTCTGTGCCCTTTTGAGAAGGGTGAACATTTCCAACGTTGCAACGAAGTGCATCTTCCGTCGTCCGTCCTCAGACCTCCATCGAGCACATGCATCGCAATCGCAGAGCACAAGCAAGGTTTCCTTCCGCAATTCACCAACGACAAACGTCAGCAAAACCAACGAAAATGAAAATCGCCTTGAAGCTGCGTGCGCATGCGCGGTTTTCTTCTCCTGTGTGTTGTGAGCAGCGAACCGCGAAATCAAATGCGAAATTCAAATCCATGAGTGAACTCTGTTGACTCATTCTGCCTGCCGTGTTCATTGTGTGGAAGTGGCCAGTGGGAAGGCCTTTTGTGCTTGCTTGGCTTGAACATGCAACATCCGATGATTGAATGCGGCCTGAGGCTCTTTTTCAGTGTGCCTTGTCCGCGGGAGAATTAAGGAGGCCTTACACTTCATGTAATTCCCCAGACCAAGGGTCGTATGCCAGGGTGCTCCATTCCCAAGAGGTGGTTGACTTGGGGCAACTTGACCCCTCCAAAATCGTCAAAATGCACTGATTGAGACAGGGAGGCCACTGCAGTGAGTGGCTGATGGCCAAAATTCAATGCCCATGAACTCCGATGATTTCATTGGTTTCGAATATTACACATGCCGTGAAAGACAGCCTTGGTTTTCTGGCTGGCGCACTTTCTGCGAAAAAGCGACGTCGGTGTCTCAGTGTTGCCAACGAAGATCATCGTGATTTCCGCACCCCAGAGCAAAGCCATTATTTTGCGGATCATTGTTGCCAACGATGCAGGGCATTTCAAAATATCGGTTTTTGTCAAATTCGAGTTGGCTGGCGTCCTTTCTTTCGCACCTGACGTTGTGTCTCACGCGTTTGATTGCATCTCGCATGGCTTCTTTCCGTTCGCAGATGGCTGGGAAGCAGACTTTTGAGTTCCGTTCAAACCTTTCACGAAGAGAAAGAGAATTTGCCACGGCGTCATTGTGGAAGTGGATTGACTTCTGGAACACCCTCAATAATGATACTTTTCAAAATGAATATCCGGCCAATCATTTCACCGTCATCGAAAATTATCATGGTTCATGAACTTTTCGTGCAGACAGATGATCGAAACCACGAGAGCGAGAACGTGCGGAGCGGGCGATTTTGCATACACCATACATGCATGGTCTGATTGTGTCAGAATCGAAAAAAGTACCGAAAAAAACGTGTTTTGATTCTGTCGGCACGTACAGTTGTGGTAATTTCGTATGAGGCGTATTTTCGAACAGCATGCTTTCACTGCTCCCGTCCCCCTTGATTGCCCTTTCCGAGTGCCGTCATTTTGGACAATGGCCATCCTGAAAGTCTGCTTCCAAGGTGAATGTTGTAGCATTCTTGACGAATCAACGACAAAGCATTTTTGAGCAGAGTCTGTTTCGTGAGGTTGTCAATGTGATATCCTCCATGACACTTCGTGGCGTGTCACAGCTATTATAAGAAGCCTCGCTAACGCTCGGCAAATTACCAAGCTAATTACAAGCGAATGTCGTCGTTTATTGGCGTTGTCAGCGACGCTCGAATTTGATGCGAAATGGCCCGTGATATGCGAAATGGCCCGGGTTGGATTCCCGGCCGCTTGTCCCGACCCTCCAAAAACGGGGGAAAACGCTGGAAACAATGGAAAAAGGAAGGTTAGGTTTGGTTAGGGCAGGTTATGTAAGTTATTTTTTAGACAGGTTAGGTTTGGTTGGATTAGCTTTATTTTATACTTTTTCGATGCGCGTATAAATCGGGATAGGCCCAAACGCGTACTCATTTCTCAAATTCGCTTCCCGGTCGCGCTTTTACAAACCCTGCCGCGACTTTTGGTGGCAGAGAGCGTTTTGAGCGAAAATGCTCGGTTGGGGCCATTCATTCGCAAGAAAAAGTTTTTTTTCTTACCTAAAGCTGTCTGAACCTGACCCAACCCTGTACCCTCTCGGAAAAATCAATGCTCGTTGGGGTCCCCAGCCTGCCATCTAAAGTCGCGACAGGGTTTGTAAACTGGCTTCCCGGCCAGGTCGCAAAATTTGTTGTTCGGTCTTGCTTCAGCGGTTGGTATCTCGCTCGAAGAAAAATGTTCGGAGATCAATACTTGAAGGGACAATTCCTGAGCAGAGGAGATGAAGCCGTGCCGAACAGCTGCGTGACACGTCTTGGCATGTCATGGCAAAAAAGTCGCCAAAGGAGAGGAGAGGAAAGATCTTTGACCGATTGAAGGCATTTGATCTCGATTGCGTGGCAAAAGCACTCTGCAGCGGAGTCTTTTGGTTTCCCGCATTCGTGTGCGTGCAGCGTGCTCAAGACGTGAGGGACATCCTCGGGGGAATAAGGTGAAAATATGTATTTTTCCTCTGCGAGGTTCCCACGGGCGCCTGCAAAGCTCATTGCGTTTGCAACACTTCTCGCGAGTGGTGTCCGAGATTGCAATGTTTTGCCCCGGAAAGGGATTGGTGGAAGGTGCATTACGCCTGAAAAATCACAGCATGTGGCAGATTGCATCTCATGACCCGGGAAAGGGCTTCTGGAAATCGCATTGCGCCTGCAAAATTCAGAGCACATCTGTGCAACACTCATCACGTATGGTGTGTGCAGTTTGGTTTGCATCTTTTGACTTGGACAAGGGCTTCTGATGTTCGCATTGCGCCTGCAAAATCCAAAAGTGTACGTGTGGTGTGCGCCAATTGCATCTTTTGAGCTGGAAAAGGGCGTTCTGGACGTCGCATTGCGCCTGAAAAATTCACAGCATATATGCAACACGCATCACGAATGCTGTGCGCAAATTGCATCTTTTGATCCGGAAAGGGGCTTCTGGAAGTCGCATTGCGTCTGCAAAATTCACAGCAAATGCAACACATGTCACGTGTGGTGTGCGCAAATTCCATCTTTTGATCCGGAAACGGGCTTCTGGAAGTCGCATTGCGCCTGGAAAATTCACAGCATGTGCAACACACATCACGTGTGTTGTGCGCAAATTGCATCTTTTGATCCGGAAAGGGGATCCTGGGAAGTCGCATTGCGCCTGCAAAATTCACAGCATATGCAATACACAACCCGAATGGTGTGCGCAAATTGCATCCTTTGATCCGGAAAGGGGCTTCTGGAAGTCGCATTGCGCCTGCAAAATTCACAGCAATGCACACAATCACTGTGGTTGTGCGCAAATTGCATCTTTTGATCGAAAGGGTTCTGGAAGTCAATTGCGCCTGCAAAATTCACAGCATTGCAAACACACCGTGGTGTGCGCAAATTGCATATTTTGAGTCGGAAAGGGGCTCCTGGAAGTCGCATTGCGCCTGCAAAATTCACAACATATGCAACGCACATCACGTATGGTGTGCGCAAATTGCATCTTTTGATCCGGAAAGTGGCTTCTGGAAGTCGCATTGCGCCTGCAAAATTCACAGCACATGCAGCACATATCACATGTGGTGTGCGCAAATTGCATCTTTTGATCCGGAATTGGGCTTCTGGAAGTCGCATTGCGCCTGCAAAATTCACAGCATATGAAACACACATCACGTGTGGTGTGCGCAAATTGCATATTTTGAGTCGGAAAGGGGCTCCTGGAAGTCGCATTGCGCCTGCAAAATTCACAACATATGCAACGCACATCACGTATGGTGTGCGCAAATTGCATCTTTTGATCCGGAAAGTGGCTTCTGGAAGTCGCATTGCGCCTGCAAAATTCACAGCATATGAAACACACATCACGTGTGGTGTGCGCAAATTGAATATTTTGATCCGGAAAGGGGCTCCTGGAAGTCGCATTGCGCCTGCAAAATTCACAGCATATGAAACACACATTGCGCGTGGTGAGCGCAAATTGGATCTTTTGATCCGGAAAGGGGCTTCTGAAGTCGCAATTTCGCCTGCAAGATTCACAGTGTGTGCTACACACATTTCGTTTTCGTGTGCGCAAATTGCATCTTTTGATTCAAGAACAAGAATTCAGGTGGCACATTCGCGAGGTGGTTCCTTCGGAATCGCGCTCTTTTGCACAGTTTCTGTATAGTTGAACCTTGTCGTACGTCCGCGTTTTGTTAATCAGTATTTTTTGAGTATTTTGGCTTTTTCATCGTTGCCTGCTTTCAGAGTTACGTTTTCTCAACTGTTCTTACGCAGTGGAAAAATGTGGATGCGCAGTTGTGGGACAAAGTTTCGGTTTTTGCGACTGTTGGCTGGAAAGGAGGTGAATTTCCATTTCCGCGCAAAGAAACTACGCGGCATTTAGCGTTTTCGGGATTTTTTGTGGGGAAACGGTTAACCGTTTTCTGTGTTTGGGAAATGTCGTGTTGGCGCTTGTTGTTTTCACGAATATGTTCCCAATGAAAAATTGAGATGTTCCGTTTCATTGGCCTGTTTTCCGATGACGCGGTAATGCGTCTTGTCTTCATTTTATTTTCATGGTTGATCATTTCAAGTGGAGCTTGCGCGTTGTTCTCGTTTTGGTGTTTGGGGATTCGGTATCATCGGTGGAAATGTTTTCATGAAGTGTTTTTCGAGCGGTTCAAAATTATCAGAGGCGATCGCTTGGCTTTACCGCTCTCCCTTCTTTTTTTCTTTTTTTTTTATTGTACCGTTTGATGCATTAAAACACCTGCTTTGACAGGTCATCATTTCAAAGTCCCTTGATCTTCAACGGCTGGCCGAAGTGGGATTCTCGATTCGGGAGACACTTACCTCAAAGACTTTCTTGCCTTCTTGCGATTTCGGCCAGGTAACATCTGTACTTCTTGCAATTTCCTGAACACAAAAGATGTTTTGATGACAGTTGTACATTTCAGACAGCCTTCACCTACTCCACTTTTTCACATAACGGAAAGAGATTCAATGACTGTTTACACCATTTTTCAGAAATACGTTTTATTTACTGCAAAAGGTATTTTTGAGTTGTTGTTCATTTCTGGACGTCAGGCAATGCTCTTGCTGACAATCAAGACAAGGCCAACACATTGTTTTTGTGGAAACAGTTCTTTTTTATCAAATGAAAAAAGGTTTTCACTTCATGCCTATGGGTATTTTGCACCAAAAGTGGACGTTTACCCCCTCACCCAGTTGGTTTTTAACAAATAAGGCACTGATCCCAAGTCAGAGATGGGCAGGGTCCAGCATTGCACAATGGTTGTTAAATCCAAAAATAGGTGTCGGGACGCCTGTTTTTTTTTGTTTTCAAAATGGTTTTGAAGAAGAGGAGGTTTCTGTTTTCCCCAAGCTGGATGATTTATGTGCCTTGCATCAGCATGGTTATTGTTGGTTATTTTCTATCATTGACAGATTTATCACCGGCATTTATTTTTTTTGTAATTTTCATACATGATTACCCATTGCAGTGAGAATGTGGATAACAAACAGCCTTAAAACCCATTTTTACTTTAATGATAGGTACTAATACTCTCACCATTTTCCACAGTTGTGAGGAAATTCGAGCACATTGAAATGAGCATTTGGAACAATCAGAGTCATGGTGACTCAAAACCACCATTCTTTCGAGCAATCACACTTTGCACCCAAATAACCCCAAATTTTGCACCCAATTACCCCAACGTGCTTTTTGTGTGGTACACCCATTTTTCCCTAATGGTGTCTGTTTTCTCAAATTCTGCAAGTATTGTACGAAAGGTATCAGCAGGCAAATAACTTTAGTCTGGAAGTTAGAGGATTTCACTTTTTACTATGGTATGGTCCAGTTCAATCAAATATTGACGTCGTATCTCTTTTCAGGCAGAAGTTTATCATCTCTTTTCATGCAGAAGTTTATCGGACCCTTTTCAGCACAGCTGCCAAGCCACAAAAAACAATTGGCCTGGAGATGAAACATGGCTTACGAAAAGTGTCATTTTAATGTCACTGATACAGAATTACATACCAATTCAAAGTTTTGTCAAATTTTTATCTGTTTCATGGGCTGGTGACCACAATTTTTTATTTAAATCATGATTTAAATCCATTTTTTTTTTTTTTTTTGATTACCCTGAATTCAATTTTTTCATCGAAAAAATTCAATTAAAACAAAAACAAAAGATAAAAATAAAAAAGTAATTTTTTTATTTTTTAAATTGAAAAAAAAAATCCGATCAAAATGAAAAAACCAATTAAAATAAAAAAAGAAACATTTTTTTGTTTTTTAAATCGAAAAAAAAAAAAATCAGCATCCCTGCCAGGCAAGATGTCACTCACAGTTTGCATGAGGTTGCACATTTTGCAGCTGACAGGGTACGAGGGTCGGTCAACTTCCAGTGAGAATGACACAGTAATTGTTATCCAATTTGAATGAAACTTTGCAGAGCAGTTGTTTGGTCTTATTTAGGATGACTGGCTGAATTTTAGAGATTTCCATCGCTTAATACAGATTTGGTAGCGGTTCATATGTTTGATTTTGATTTTCTGTCAAAGTTGGTTAAGGCTGCATGGCGTCACTGCCTTGAATCACCGGTCTCCTTCTCAAGACATGTCTGACCCCTTCTGAACTTTTCGACCCAGCGGTAAGTCATAGGATGTGAAGGAGTTTCTTCGAGGAACATGTTGACCATGAAGAAATGGATGCCAGTGCGTGTCACTCCTTCCATGGAGAGAAATCGAATCACTGCTCCTTGTTCAATGGATGCCAAGCTCATAAGTGTCAAAATTAGGCGTTTGTTTTGAAACCTTCCCAATTCTGTTCTAGGTGTCGGAAATCTCTAAAATTCAGCCAGTCATCCTAAATAAGACTAAAGAACTGCTCTGCAAAGTTTCATTGAAATGGGACAAGATTTACTGGGCCATTCTCATCGGAAGTTGACCGACCCTCGTACCTGCCATGATTTGACTTGTTAGATCTGTTATTTGTTCGACCAAACATCAGAGCAGTCTTAAGCTACCCAATGGCACAAAGTTCCGAAAAACCAGGAATGATAATTTTCACATCAGGTAATAGGAAAACAGATGGAAGTCTTCTTTTTGAACCAATGACACCCACGAATTATGCAAAAAAAAAACTTTCCCAGCAATGTTCCGAAGGGGTGCTGCGGAACAGAGCCCACGCGTGTTTTATCCTGGGGCATGAAACTTTTTAAATTTTTTCATGAAAACTTTTTTTTATGAAAAAAACTTTTTAACATGAAACTTTTTACATTTTTCTTGAGTTCCGGAGCATTGAAAACGGTGAGCTTGTACAAAGTGTTGAAACATTCAGCAAAAATCGGGCATGTTGTTACAATCTGTAAAAGCAGATTGTCAGCAGTATCAGGGCATTTTACCCAATGTACCCACCTCAAAACCAGAATTCTGTTGTGTGCTGTTACATCTGGAACAGCAGTCTGTGGTTGGACTGCACTGTGATGCATCATCTGGGGACCTTCAATTGAATATTATTTCTGCATTTTTGCTCTGTCTTTGACCACAATTTTGCAGTTGTTCCCAAACTGCTCTTAGATATCGGTTATCTGTGTCGTAAGATATTCCAGCATACGGTGAAATCTTTTGATGCTTCCATGTTGTAGCATGAACTCATAGCCAGTTGATACTAAGTACACAGCTCCGTACTTTAAACAGTGCTGGAAGTTTGCTCTGAGTGAATGAAAGTTGTAGGTTATCTCAGCATCAGGTATGCCGCAGCGGGACATCTGCTTCCAAAACGACTCAAGGTATGCCTGGAGAATATCATTCAAATGGGTTGAAACGACTTCTGGTGAAACGTTGATTATGAGCAGCTGGACGAGGTCATAACCTGAAAATAATAGTTTTTGGAGGTTTGAAGGTCCTCATTTTGTGGTTAGCATGACATCGAAAATAACGCATGTCAAAGTATGTTTTAATTTGGCTAAGATTAAATAACTTCACAAATCAAATAATGGAACAGACAAAAATCCAGTAGCTCTGTCCATGGAACCCTTGCCAGTGGATAAGCTGGGACTCATGATCTGTTTTTGTGAATAATTCATTCACAGCTTGTCACTTCAAATAAATTCCAAAACACTGCTAATTGGTTTTCACCTTGTGGTGAAGTTACCGAGATTTGACCATCTGATACGAATAACCCCAATATACCCACAGAGTGAACTGTAAATCCTCACCTCACCCAATCGATGTTAATTTTGAATTTGTTCTTGTTTTCTTTCTGGGTATCGAACATAGGAATTCGACAAGTACTTATGCGAATTGATTTCTGAATTTTCTGTGGCATGCATTTTCTGTGGCATGCATTTTCTGTGGCATGCATTTTCTGTGGCATGCATTTTCTGTGGCATGCACAGGGAAGGGGCCCCAATAAACAAGTACCTGATGTACCTGATGTCATTGGTTGTCTCAGAGTCTCATTGGTCATTGTTGCATCCAAACACCCATCATCTCTGTGAAACAAAACGGGTACTTGGCAACCAATTCAGACACTAGTTAACACACATGCCCAGTCCCTCCTTAGGGAGAATTAACAGAAGGTGTGGATTTTATCATGTGGCCCATCCTGCACAACTAAGAAAATTACATTTTGAAAAGCTGGTGCGCTTGAGTGAAAGGTTCAACATGCCATTTTGAACGCACTTACTGAACAGCTCTGCTGCTCAAAATGTGTCTGGAGTGCCATTTAATTGGCTTGTTTTCTGGCAGCCTCTTTTTGAAAGCTGCATGTACCAACATACCTGCATTGCCATATCCAACCATCTGCCAGTCGATAATCTTCACATCGGTGACAACGTCGTTGCACTCCTTGCAGTGTTGAAATAGGATGTTGTTTGTCCAGTAATCCCCGTGTGTGAGCCCAACGAAAGGCGGACAATGTTCCTTTGTTTTATTGATTATCTCAATTGCACGTGAAGCACATTCATTTGCAAACCTGATGAGTCTGGCGTTGTCACCAAGCGACCGAACAAGATCACTCCTTCCTCGCTCGAGAATTGTCAAAACATCACATGGAATGTCCTCGAGGAGTTTCGGGAACATGGTCCTCAGGTGGAAGCCCTTCAACTCAAGTGCGACGCCAGCTGCATGCACTTGCGCAAGCACTTCAACTGCCTTGCATGTGTGATGGAAATCCAATCCTTCGAGGTTTTTATACAGGGTGTAATTTTTTTCTGATGTGGAAAGGTTTTCCAGCACCAAAACGCTGTTTTCCTTCGTAAATTTGCCAAAATAACATCGTGGTACAGGGTATGGAGAGATGTTACCACTGCCACTCGATGTTACAGTTAGGATTTCTTTTTGCCCCTGTCTGCAGTGGCAGAGGTGGCATTGTTTGCGGCAAACGGAGCCAACTGTTCCATTGTTGTTGTGGTCCTTTTGTCGTCCAGTCTCAGTTCCGTTTGATTGTTCATCGGGATTACGGTGAAATTTCCTAATTTCCTTCTCAAGAGCAGGAAGGATTTCGGTGTAGAATATCGCTTCTCGTATTTGAATTTGCTTCGTATCGACCAGCCATGCCTGCAAAATAATGCCGTTAAGCCATAAAATTGACTTTGACTAAAATAGAAACTTTGAAGCTTAGTTCAAGCATGCTTTTTGAGCCCTGGAGTGGGTTCTGAACTTTGGCTTAAATACAAAACTTTGCAACTTTTCCCGACCTTGTTTGCGGGGCTGTGTCCTGAAAAGGGGTTGTGGACTTTGTTTGAAATACACTCAGGGTAAGTCTGTGCAACCAACCCAAAATCTCGAGACATTTACTTCGGAGAATATTGGCGCCAGCCAATACTTTGCTTGCCCTTTGCTTGAGATTTCTTGAAATGGCATTCACTTGTGTTTCTTTCCATCCCCTTGTCCTTTGTTTAAGATTTCTCGAAATGGCATTCACTTGTGTCTCTTTCCATCCCCTTATCATTTGTTTGAGATTTCTTGAAATGGTATTCACTTGTGTCTTTATCCATCCCTTCTTGCCAATTCTCAAAGGGATGTTTTCGGGTGGTCTGCATAACTCTAACCATTGTTCGGAAAAGTGAAGAAATTGTAATGCCTGCTCTTCTCTGTTTTCTTCTGAGGGTGGTTAGTTCTATTGTTATTTCTGCAGGTATCATAGAAGTGAACTGCAAAGCTTCACCAACTACCAATAAGTTATAAAAATGCAATTTGTGTAAAATTATTTGTGTAAAATTTTGGGAGCGAGTTAGTCTGCCCCTATCCATGGGAGAAAAAGCCAAAAACGCCTTTTGGAAGATCGCTCTAACTCCGACCGAAACAATAAAACATAAATTGGTCAATATTTTAATGGCTTGCGCAGCACAGACGTGCAGAGCAAATAGCAACAATAAAAATAGATAGATAGCCCAAATCCAAAAAAGTGGTCAGGCCTGCCAAGGAATTCTTAAATAGTTTGTGCTGGAACATTGGTTCAATTTACAAAGGTGTAGCAAATGCTCCCCCGAAATCGTTCGTTCGAAGTTTTCATCAAATGTTTCATCCCTCCGCATCCTGTTTGCAACCTGCCGGGGGTGGTTTCCTCAAAAACATCCCTCCATGTTTTGACCACCAAGGGGTGGATGAGGGAAACCGGCATTTTTGAATCTCAATTGAAGGGGCGAAGATGACAAGAAAAATAAATGTCCAAATTTTGAGGCACAGTTGGACTGAATGACCCTGTATAAACATTGCATAATTGCTTAAGCATGCTTGCTGAGCCCTGTCCTAGTCCTGAAATAGCTGTTTATCTGCTGGCTTTTCTATGAAATGGACCTGAAATTAACGCCTGAAACAATTTGTATTGTCAGATGAAGGTCGTGCTAGCATCTGAGAGAAACCCGTTTAAAATTACCTACTTAAAGCTATCCCAAAATTTGCAGACAAAAATCACGATATTCTTTGCAAATCATATCATCTTTTTTCATCAGGAATTATGTGTTTGGTGATCCGGAAACATTTTTTTGTGCAGAAATGCAATTTTTCATTTTGAGATCTGTGACAATTTTGGGAACATAAAATTGTTTTCATTGTACCGCTGAATTTGTGCATTTTCAAAGAACAAAATCTGTTCTAAGAATCGATTTTGATCTCACTGGAAATTTTCATGCTATTTGTGAACCACGATATTTTCTGATATCACTATAGCAGCCTGAACTTTTGATGAATTCAAGCGGTGTTTCTTGATGCTTATTTTTGAGCAATATTGTTTAAATAAGTACATTTTAAAAATAAAATTACGTAATAATTCATGCACTTTGATTGGCTAAATCAGACCAACCAGTTCATTGTCCTCTCCAGCTTGCATCTTCAACACCAACTCAATTACATGACTTGTTTTTTCATCTGCTTGTTGAATTGACTTTGACTTAGCCGATGTGCATCCCTTGCAAGTGATCTGAACGGTGAATATTTGACTTAGATATCCAAGGCTGAAATCGTCACCCCTTTTT
>JASGXE010008136.1:0-17367 GCA_030068105.1 Sinentomon sp. SZTP_YWyxl
TTGCTTGTTTTACTTTCTAACTAAACCTTAAGGCTTTCTTAAAAAAATTTGAAAAACACGTCCGACTTTTTCTTCTAATCTGAAGATTTTGTCTTTTCTCCGGCTTAGATGAGAGAAGAAGAGAAGAAGAGAAGAGAGGGATATCTACAGAATAAAGTCTGATGCGTGTGTCAAATTTTAGATATAGCTTAGCTTATAGCTAAGAAAGTGCGAGGAAGGACCAGCAACTATACCTTTTAGACAGGTGTATTCAGAAAAGGGTTACTCTGAAATACAAGCAACCATTCCATTTCTGCAGGAACCATTGCATTTCTTAAACCATACCATTTTTACAACCATTACATTTCTAAACCTTTCCATTTTACAACCCTTCCATTTCTTCAACTATTCCACCTTTTTGCAATCAGTCCATTTCTAAAACTATTCCATTTTGCAACCATTCCATTTTGACAACTATTCCATTTTGACAACTACCTCATTTTGACAACTATTCAATTTCTAAAACCATTCCGTTTTTTCAACCATTCCATTTCTTCAATCATGCAATTTTAACAACCATTCCATTTCTTCAATCATGCAATTTTAACAACCATTCCATTTCTTCAATCATGCAATTTTAACAACCATTCCATTTCTTATACTATTTCGTTTTAACAACCATTCCATTTCTTCAATCATACAACCATACTCCATTTCTAAAACCATTCCGTTTTTACAACCACTCCATTTCTTCAACCATTCCATTTCTTCAACCATTCCATTTCTTCAAACCAACCATTCCATTTTTCAAACCATTCTGTTTCTTCAACCACTCCATTTTTACAGCCATTCCCTTTCTAAACCATTTTCACAACCATTCCATATGAAATTATTCAACCAATTCTTTTCTTACACCCACCCCATTTTTAAACCATTCGATTTTTACTGTTTTACTACTATTCAATTATTGCAACCATTCCACTCCATTTCTGCAGATATAGGTCCTAGTTGCCGAGATATTGTCTCGGAAAAATTTCCAATTTTCTAATGCAGTTTTAAACCGTTTTTTCTTTGTAAAATGCAAAATCTGATTAAAATTGAAATAAAATTCAAAAATTTAAACCGGAAAAATATGGAAAAAATATTTTAATTATTCCGATTGAAAAATAAAACGGACGGATTGCGTCTGACGTGTAAAGTGGCGAAGGATTGGTCACATTTTTCGTGTAAAATTGCGATTGCATTACACTTTTGTAAAAACTTTGCTCAGCATATATTTAAAATTCCGCAAAACCAAGGTAAAAAATCGGACACCTCGAAAAGCTTCAATGCACTCTGGAACTTTTAATTCTACCGCTTTCATAAGAGCAAAAGTAAGTTTATTGGGGGTAACCTTTCAACGACAGAAACACGCGTGTGGGCAATGCAAATACATCGCCACTATGCGTCGAGAGATTTCACAAAAACGATGCGTGCCAACCAAGTCACCGGACGAAAAAATCACCCGGCCTATCTTTCTTGGACGAGTAGACCCCCTGTAGAGCCATGTGTATCACTTCGGGAATGCTATTTCCGAAAACCCTGTACATTTGTATAGGTGGTCTTTGCAGACTCTGGGAACAAAGATTTTCCACTTTTACTAGGACCAGAGAGAACTAGGAACTAGGCTCATGAACTAAAACAATAAAAGAAAACAGAACTCATCCAAGCTGAAAAACAGAGGAAAAGAAAAGAAAAGAAAAGAAAAGAAAGACAAAAGGCAAAAATAAGCCTGAGCCAGGGTCTCAAAGCAGCTGGTCGTGAGCTGAGAACAGCACCCGTGAAGAAAGGCTCCCTTCAGGCTGCGACGGCCGGTCTCAATGCCTGTTTCCGCATTACCACCAGCAGCTGGCCTGATTTTATGCCTGATTTGAATACTGAAGCTGACTTCCAGGAGAAATACGTGTGTAAAGTTGGATACCCTGTCAATCCATTACAATGCAATTGCCACCCATTTGAAAACGCCGTGTATGAGATGCGATTGGGATCAAAAACATTATAATGTGGCGTTATTTCCTGCAGTAAAAGATTCCCCTTTTTGGAGCTACAGAGTGGGGAGCCAACTTCTCATACTTTGAAAAAACGCCCTTTAAATTCCAGCGCTGTGACTCTATCCGTCGTCTCGATTTGCATTCGCTTCAGGTGCCTCTGTCTGTCCCTTGTTCTCGGTGAGGCGACAAGTTTCATCCTTCTGCGACGAGGAGCCAACTTTACACACGGCGAAATATGTCCCCCTCATTTCCAGAGCTCTGACTCTTTCCGTCTCGATACGAATTCTCTTCTGATGTCCTGTTCTCTTCTGCCTTTTCCCTTCCTTTTCTCTCTCTTCTATTTTCTCTTTTCTCTCTCTCTCTCTCCCTTCTCTCTCTTCTCTTCTCTCTTCTCCCTCTCTCTCTCTCTCTTCTCTCCTCTCTCTCTCTCCTCTCGCTCCTCAAAATGAGAGAAGGAAACCGTTTGCAAAGAAAAGTAAAAATCACTTTCACCGGAAAATCCACTGCCCTCATTTCATAGCTAGAGAATCGTCAAGAATTCGAGCGCCTATTCTACACGACCTCGTCTGCGAAAATCGGAATCCCGCAAGACAGGTCAAAACTCCCACCGAACGAAATACCGGCTTAAGATTGTTCTAAATGTCTTTAATACACTGCAAATAAAATAGTGGCAAATGGCCACGAATTTGGTGGTGGATTGAGACCACACAATTAGTGGCACACTGCCACTTCTGAGTGGCGCTGAGTTTCGTGGCAATATTGCCACTAAACGGTTTGCCACTTATAAGAGTGAGAAGTGGCAGAATTAGTGGCATTTTGTGTAGTGACGAATGCGTCACTAAAAAAAGTGGCGAAACTGTCACCCGAATCTCGCCACTTCCAGTGGCAGAATGAAGGCCTGCCACTGCAACGATTTGACTCTGGTCCCAGAAATTCATTTATATTTCAAAGGCACATCGCTTATGTTCAAACGAACATGTAAATCAAAAATTGCATCAAAACTTCACGAGGAAATGTAACAGGAACACAACAAGGAATATCAACAACGATTAAATAAAATCTTCTGATTCAAGAGATCTCGTCCAATTCACCTAATGAATACCATGATACCAATCAGATTCAGGCCAGGGTTCGGACGCTATCAGGCTTTCTCCCAAGGGTCCAGCAAATGAGTGGTCATTCTACTCTGCGACCCACAAGGCTCGATCTCTCAGAGAAATTGTGGTTTGAACTCAGAGAATCAATGCTTCATCTTAGAGAAGCAATGCTTTACCGATAGGAAACAGTTCCATAACCCACCTAAAATGAATAGAATTCAGAGATAAATCATTGTGAAACTGAAAAGCCTAAACAAATTGGATGCATGGAATCAAGTTCCATTCGGATTGGAATTACGAAGGCCTTATTTGCACAACTGAAAATGTGTCCTGATATTTTGTAATAGCGATTGTGAATGCCTGCACAGTTCTGCAACAAAGTGAGAGCATATCGCTTCATGCCACCCCCCGAAAAATAAAGTGTTGACCACTTTTGAATATGTGGAAGCTGAACTAAAAACAATAGATTCTACCCATTCACACCTGCCACACTCACATCTCAACCAGAGCTTGGCCAAAAAGTAAAATAAATCAAATACAATAATTATGATGACAATGCGATTCAATCATTCCACATTCATACCAGAAGCAAAACTTAAAAGGAAAGAACGATGGCAATAGAAAAATAGCACAAAAGGAAACAATTCAGGTGGCATAGGTACTCAGCGCCAAGGAAAGCAACTTCATAAATTCAATGCAAAACAAGGAGACAAGAATTGCTTAAAAAATAAACTCACAATCCTGAATAACTTTCAATTCGTTTGCACATAAGCATGGACCCAATATAACCTTGAAGAAGGCGGTCTCACAAAAGGAAAGCAAACAAGACATGCAAATCATGACATGAACAAATTCCAATAAAATTCAAACAATACTCGTAAATGCAGCAAAATACAGATGTTCAGGCAAGTGAGCATTAAAGAATGTCCGTTACCTTTTGGCATGGACCTTATGACTCGGTGACGGGACCCTTGAAGGGAAGAGATTTGACAAGCACTGGAGCACGTGCTTACGTGAATTTTGCTTGCGCTTGTTCTCATTCACATCTTGTCGGTTTTGATGGTCAAATCAGAAGTGGACTGGGGTAGAAGTGGACTGAGGCAGAATTGGACTGGGGCAGAAGTGAACTGGGACACAAGTTGACGGAGGTAGAAGTGGACTGGGGCAGAGATGGACTGAGGCAGAAGTGAACATGGTCAAAAGTGGACTGAGGCAGAAGTGGACTGAGGCAGAAGTGGACTGAGGCAGATGTGGACTGAGGCAGAAGTGGACTGAGACAGAAGTGGACTGAGGCAGAAGTGAATTGAGGCAGAAGTGGACTGGGGCCGAAGTGGACTGGGGCAGAAGTGGACTGGGGTAGAAGTTAACGGAGGCAGAAGTGTACTGGGCAGAAGTGGACTGAGGCAGAAGTGGACTGGGGCCGAAGTGAACTGGGGAAGAAGTTAAATGAGGCAGAAGTGGACTGGGGCAGAAATGGACTGAGGCAGAAGTGGACTGGGGCCGTAGTGGACTGGGGCAGAAGTTAACAGAGACAGAAGTGGTCTGGGGCAGAAGTGGACTGGGGAAGAAGTGGACTGAAGCAGAACTGGACTTGGGCACAAGCGAACTGAGGCAGAAGTGGACTGACGCAAAGTGGACTGAGGAGAAGTGGACTGGGGAGAAGTGGACTGGGACAGAAGTTGACGGAGGCAGAAGTGTACTGGGGCAGAGATGAACTGAGGCAGAAGTGGACCTGGTCATAAGTGGACTGAGGCAGAAGTGGACTGGGCAGAAGTGAACTGAGGCAGAAATGGACTGACTGGACATGACATGACTGTTTTTTACAATAATTTGCAATTGTTAAAAGCAAAATGGAATTCAAACATGACACAAAATGCTATTGCCGTCACAGTTATAACAGGACTCAAAAGCAAGGAAATTCTAAATTAGAACGATGTCCAAAGATATAACAATTTCCAATCGAGATGGTATGGTTTTTAGCTTCTGTTGAAATGTCTTAATAAGTGTCTTAATAAGGTGGCCAGCACGTATGTACAGGCTTGCTCTTCACTCTATCGATGTCAGCAAAATCAGCATCATCAAGCGGCCAAACAACAGAAATATTTCCAGCGAGTTTGGGAGAAACTTCAGGTGCTTACCTTTTTGAAAGGTCACAGCGCAGCACGTCACGAAAGGTGCTCGTGATTTAAAGGCACATATCGTTAAAATGCGAACAATTCATAATTATATACCTTAAGTGGATTTTTCTAAAGACGTTTTGCGCTGCATTTTAATTTTTATTCCTTCCTGCTGCTTTACAAAAAATGTGAGGTCGGAAAAAATAGGCTGCATAGCTAAATTGATAATCCTCACCTTGATCTCACCACCGTGATGAGATAGTTCTGAACACCTGTAGGTATGACACTGAGCAATTCACAGCTGATAAAACCTCAAAAAGCTAATAGCCGGTTAAGCCCACACTATTTTTCTGCATCAGAAAAAACTAACATCAGAAAAGCGGTATTCTGGTCGTTGGTGATCCATCACATGATCCGATATGGTTTCGATTTAATTTAACTTACGCTAAGTTAACCTGAGCTAACCTTGTCTGTCCCGAAAAGAAATAAAAAAATCAAATAGATGCGCAATTGGTTTTTCGGCGTGGATCACCAACGACCAACAAAACATCAGCATGCCAAAAGCACATAAAGGCTTGCTGTCATTGAATATGAAAGATCTCAGAGAAAACACAAAGCACATCTCATATCAAAATGAGGAGAAAAACGAACACAAGGGAAAGAAAAGAGAATAGGTAGTGTTGTCAAAAGCTATAGACAAAAAAAAACAAGAAAATAATGAAAATAAGAATGCCATGATATCTCATCACATACTCGTCGGTATCATCCTATATAGTACGAGTAATTTGGCAGTCGCACACCAAAATTAAAAAAAAATTATAGGCAATACCAGAAACTTGCTGATTTAAAGGAGAACGAAAACCCAGATCAGATCAACATTTTTATGGAGAAAGAGTCTGTTAACTTTGATCATGCATTGTCAACCGGAGCAGCGTGATTCAAATACGCGTTTGTCCGATTTGGCAGCGGACTTTAGCCTGGTTGGCTCTGATATCCGCATTAAACTTCTTTTTTGATTTTTTGCATTGTTCAGAATTTAGGCGATAAAAAATGTCTTGTTCCATAGAATGGCAAATCCTGTGGAGTTGTCAAAATTGATCTTTTCTCAAAACATTCAAACAAAATGTAGCGAGCGAAAAGGCAAATCGAATCGACGTCTCGAAAACAGCGGCGAAGATCCAAAGTGGTTTTTACTTAATTTTGTAACATTTCGGTCTGATTTCAACCGGATTGCAACACTTGTAGGTACAGGCCAGTTAAAATGCAAGTTTTCTAAGCAACAACTCATGTGACACAAATTTAATGGAAACGTGCAACAAACCACCATTGCAAAAAATGCAGCTTGATCCTTCTTCAAATCAGCTCTTAAACAGGAAAATCATCGCACGTCACAACAGTAAAAATACGCCATATTGCACAAATAAGCGTATCTAAGTGAATAATAGTTTGACATGAAGAGATTAAAGAGTCATCAACAGTCACCTCAAGACGTGGAAATAACAGATACCATTGGGCAGGAAAATCTCCAGCCCAGTTTTTTGTTGGAAGGGGTGGCGGGATCTCAAGGGATCTGCATTGGTCTTGCATTCAACTTCGAGTAGCCGGAATTGGTTTCGAGAAACGGTTTAAAACAATTCAAAAGAAGTTTCAAAATGAACAACCCACTCGGCCTATCACCCTATTGCAGCGACGGGTGACCGACAATGGCGGCCGAAAAACAGATCTTGCGAAATGAGTGACACTTTCCCATTTAAATATCAGAATAAAAAAATCAGAACCATGGGAATGATTAGATGGATTTATTTGGTGATGTCAAAACAAAACTCTGGGAATGACCGAACGACCTGTTCGGCTTTGTTTCTGCATTTGACTTGAAAAACTATTTGGTGACTTTTGTTTTCGAGTCTGCAGGATGTTTATCAACAAAGTCAGCAGACCAAATGAATTTCTGGCAGATTTTAAGGGCTTTTTATACTCAAACGCAGCACACCAGTCGGCCTGCATACTCACCAATTGAACGGTTAGAGGCAGAGGTTAGCACATGATTGGTTGAGGAGCCGTACATTTTATCTGCGTCACTGCAGTCAGGCCTCAATAAGCAAAGGTGGGTGAGTGTAGCGCTACACAGAACCACATGCACTAAAATACTTTCACATCGTGTTCGAATACCTGCGTAAAGTCGACCCTTTGCGCAGAAAATGCGAACTTTATAAACAATCTATGCAAACTATTTTTGTCAAGTTACCCCCATACTGCTTTGATTTCGTTAAAGTACATCCTGAAAATTGGACGAAATGACTGTTCTCTAGACTGCAGTTGAAGTTGAAGTGGAGCTCATGACTGTTCTCATATCATTGGAGTAATGTTGATTAAAGAGAGGCTACCAACACTCTGTAAGGAAGCCATGGGTGCGTGAAGATGAAAACAGAGCACGCCAAAAGCCCTTACAGAGTATTAAATAGCTTTCTTCTGTTGTCATCCCTTCGCCTCCATTCTCAGTCTCTCGATGATGGCACGATTTTATGCCGCCCGTTGAGTGGTGGTGTTGATGAAGATCATAATCTAACATGGCAACAAATCTCGGCGACGTAGAGAGAAAGCGTCACCGATCCTTGGCAAGAAGTTTGGCCTCTGCGCCAAAGACTGCTGTAACATCAGCTGAATGATTCCAGCCGATATCGTTTCGTTCACAAACTGGGTGCAAATGCCAAATTTTGGCATTTGCATTTCGACCAAATGAGTCCGAAGATGACTTCCTCTAACTGTTTTAAAGTTTCGAATGCGAACAACTTTTCGAGGGAATTCGAGTCGCATGGAATCACCTCAAAATTCTGAGCTCAACCTGGCGCGCTGGAAAAGAAAACAATCCCATGATCGGGATGAAAATACTTTCACTCAGAGTATTTTGGTCAGTGACTGAACAGTTTTCAGACAAACCGCAACACAGTAGAAGCCATATTCCGAAGAGCACATGTGCAACTGAGCCAATGAAGCCAGGAGCCGAAGCACATTTAGAAATGCAAACATAAACTTTGGAAAAATGGATACACTTCCGATTTTCGCAAACTTTTCCGAAGAACAGACTTTCATTGTGGCTGAAAAACCACCTCTCACCCCTCGAAATTTGAAGACGTACACCTGATAGTTAAAATCATATTAAAACGCAGAAATAAAATCCTGGTGAAAGAGAAACCTATTCAAAACTCTGCGGAATTTTAATCGTTCCGCAGCACTAAAAACACCAAGCAGCTCCTTGGGGCATCACGTCCAATGAAAATCGTGCCACAAATCCACAAAATTACACCGCTATCCGCAAAAGAATCTCAAGGAAATCGTTCAATAAATCGGCCTTCATCAATGAAAATCAAAACAAGATCCAACCGGATTGCCATCTCGTATCCGTGGTTCAGCATTTTTGTCAGAAAATGATGGGGAAAGACAGGGACTGCGCTGCTGGTTTCTGCCACTTGTTAAGTGACAAGCACACGGTTGCCACGACATTCGATAGTGGAATCAAGATCAACACGATCTTAGTGGCAAAGAAACAAAAATGAGCGTCATTGCCACTGCGAAAGTGGCAAACTGCGTTCATCTGCCACTATTTCGTGACGGACTGCATTTACCACTACAGAAGTGACGGAAGTTGCCACTATTTTATTTGCAGTGTACGAATACACCCGGGGTTAATATGATTGTTTTAATTGTGTTCAATACACCTGGGGTCGATATGAGCTAGATTGTCAGCTTGTCAGATGGCCTCGAATGTATAGTGGCGGCGGAAAAAGATTACTCATACATGTGTTTTTCCCATCTAACTGTTGCCTCCGAAACTTTTTTTCTTTCTTTTTACTCTTATGCATTTGGTAGAAATTAAAGCGCCAAATTGCAACGGAGCTTTCTAGAGGTGTCAGATTTTGACACATATGTGATGAAAGAGGATCTTTTATTTCTACAGCATGGAGTTTTTGCTAAAATTTCAAGAATGGAAATTTTTCGCATGTATGGGTAATCTTTTTCCGCCGCCAGTATACAGGGTTCACGAGTAACTTTTAAACACCTGGAAACGGCATTGTGACTCTTTGCACCAATATAGGCTATCGGGGCTAGCGTTTAAAAATGCTTCATCCCTGGTATGCAATGGCGAACCAGCAAGGACTACAGTGTCATGGGATGCAATCAATTCGATCTAATGATTCCAGTCTCTCTGCCTTTAAAGTTTCTTTTCAATCATATAAGTGACTGCATTAATCTCCATTCATTTGTGTTCTTTTTTTTTATTTATCTTTTGCCTCCTGGACTTTTTTCATTTTTTTTACTCTTTTGCAGACAATGGAAATTGTAGGCGCTTGAATGAAAGAGAACTCAACAATCGAAATGTTTCACAACTCGTCTATTGGAACATCAATTCCGCCACCACTATATTTGTTCCATAACATGGTTCACAGTCAATGCTTATTGCTGAAATTGAACGGCCTACGCTGTTGGACAATTGAAAATGAGTCAATTTCTCGCGTTTTTTCGCAACATCCAATTTAAACCATTATTGCATCAAAGCCGATGATTTTGTTTCCGTCCCGTTATTCTCGTAGTGCGATGAAATTAAGAAGGAATAACTCCACAATGTTCGAATACGAGACACCTTTTAGTGCCAAGTTGTCCGAAGGGTTTTCAACCGGAAGTTTCAAGCGTCTTGACAACACCAAATTCAACGAAGTTCTAGCCCAATCCGCAGCACATAGCTGACGTAAACAGTTGATCCACCTCCTCCCGCAGAACTGACTTTTCCCTTTTGCTGACGTATTTGACAGCAAAGTGCTGCTGGAGGCGAATTTCCAAATTCCAAACAAATCGCATGAATTTCGACCAATCAGGTGCAAACCCAAATTAAAACCGCGTTTACGAGATCCAAAGCCAATCTAACCTAACCTAACCTGTCCCAACCAAACTTAACCTAACCTAACCCAACCTTTCCTCTACATGGTGTCAACAACTGCCACTGGTGTCAAAAACATTTCGGTGTTTCAAAAAACAAAAATCTAAAAATTTTACTCCAGGTAGGATTCGAACCACCACCACCACGGGCACCTCCGCAGCGGCAGCAGCTGTCCAGACCACTCGGCCACAGAGGCTGCTGCCGGAATTCGCTTCGGAAAGGTGTGTTCATGAAACTGTTTTTATAATTGCGTCATTACGATTTTGCTCGCATCCGATTGGTCGAAATTCATGCGGTTTGTTTGGAATTAAGAAATTAGCCTGCTGGAGTAAATCGCAGGACACTAAAAAGTGGTCCATTTCATTTGGTTCCAACAGGCAAGTTTTGTCGAAAACACCGCAGATAGAAAAGCGAGATCTTTCGGACGACATCGGCAAAAATCCAAAAATCTCCAGTTCTGCATCGGAAGGAGGGGAGTTCTGTTGAAGGGCTACTCTGTAAAAGGGCTACTCTTTGAAAGGCAACTCTGTGTCAGGGCAACTCTGCAAATGGAAACTATGTTATTGAGCAACTCCGTAAAAGGGCAACACTGTTGAGAGAATCTCTGTTTATATGGGCCACTCTCTGTAAAGGGCAACTCTATGTTTAGAGCTACCCTGTAAAGGGCAACTCTGTAAAAGGGAACTATGTTAAATGACAAGTCTGCAAAATGGCAGCTCTGAAAAGAACAACTCTAAAGAGGGCCACACTTTGAAAGGAAACTCTGAAAAGGGCAACACTGTGAAAGGAAACTCTGTGACTCTATTAAAAGTCGGCTCTGTTTTATAGGGAAATTCTGCAAAAAGGCAACTTTGTAAAGGGGCAGCTATATGCAGTGCAACTCTGCAATGGGGAACGCTGTGAAAGGACAACTCTGTAAATGGCAACTCTGTAATATGGCACATGCGAAAGGGTAACTCTGTTTTTGGCAACTCTATGAAAGTCAACTCTGTAAATGGCAGATCTGCGTAAAAGGCAATTCTGTGAAAGGCAACTCTGTATATAAAAGGACAACTTTGTAAAAGGGCAGCTCTGTAATGGGTAGCTCTGTCAAAATTTGGCGACTGTGTCACAGCCTTGCAAAGTCAGCAGCAGCATTTTTAGGTTTTGACATATTTTAAAACTGCAATTGCAAAACGATAGAAACGTTGCTATTGACCCTTGGCTTCTGAACCACACTCCTGATGCATCCCCATACGTGCCTCGTTCTTCACTGCTCTATCTTGTGGCATTTTGCACGGGGTGGGGAAATCATGATCACCATGAGGCCATCTCAGTTTGTCACAGAAATTTGGGATACAGCTTTTGAAGAAGACCCATGAGGGTATGCGATGTGCCAATTCCAGCTTCGCATAAAAATGGGCCACCTTTTCAGGCGTTCTGAGATGGTATCTGCTGTGCACAAAGCTTCATATGGACAGGCGTATGCAAGCCTCGCCTAACTATCTTACATAATGATGGTTGGGTCGCACTTGTTCGGATAACACAAAAAACGCAACAGCTTAAGGGCTCTTCCCAGACAAATAAGAAGCGGCTAAAATGGAATTTAAAACGTGCAAATGCTCGCGCGTAGTTTTTTCCGCCTTTTTACACACGCAGTGATCATTCCAGCAAGCCTGAAACGGCCGCACCTAAAAGCGAACATTGGGCCAATTTTGCTCGGCAGCTAGGACCTGCATTTCGCCCCAGATATAGGCCCAGGAATTGAATTCTATTTCCCGCGCAATTGCTTCAGATTGGAAAATAACACAATTTATATTCCAATTTGCAATCACCGTTTCGTTGCTCAGCAGTCCACCCTCCACCCCCCGCGGTCGACGGTCGATCTCAGAGCAACAACATTCAGCCACCTCTCCCTCCCTCCCATGACCACCCCCAAAGTGCATCTTCTCTCCATGACCAGCCCTGACGTCTGCACCCTTCCAATGACAACCCCTAATCTCTGGATCCACATTCAATGCCAACCCCCAACCTGCACCCTCCCTCCCATGACCACTCCCAAACTGCACACTCCCTCCGGTGACCATACCCAACCTGCAGCCTCCCTCCCATGCCAAAACTGCACCCTCTCCCCCATGACCACACCCAACCTCCACCCTTCCTTCCATGATCATATTCAACCGCACCCTCACATCCATGGCCACCCCCAACCTGCACCCTCCTTCCCACGACCACCCCCAATCTGCACCCTCAGATATGCAGTCGAAACCAGATTGTTTGTATCGGTTTTCCTCCAAATTCCAAGCCACACAAAAAACGCAATCGGCGCTGCTTTCGCAACAATCAATTTGCCGGAAAAACATTTCGGAAATGATCTGATTTCTCCTCTATTCGTATGGGATATCCCATTTTGCCCGTCGTTCCTCCTCCACCCGAACGCCGGTTTCAGGCGGCGCTCTTCCATTTGGACCGAGAATAAGGCGCTCTTCGATTTGGACCGAGAATAAGGCTGTTATCAACAAAGAAAGCTCTTCCCCCGAGAAGTCCTGGAACAACCGCAACTATAGATGAGAGAACTGAAGCTTGCGAAATAACCAAAAGCGCATCTGAGCTCGTTCTGCTGGCCCTAGACTTGTTCGAAAAATTTTGGATTATGCCTCTTCGTCATGGGAACCCTTCTGGGATGGCCATTGGAGTCTTCTAGATACGCTACACCGAGGGGAGCTGCACTCTTTGTCAGAGAGACGCTTTCAAGTCTTTGTTGGGAGTGGCGAGTGACGGGTTTGTTTGATGAAAAATCACGGCTCTTTCGTGTACGGCGAGATGTCACGAAATATTCTTGAATTTGGAGAGTAAGCTTCTGGAAAAAAAGCCTGGGATCGTCCTTGACAAATCCGAGAATATCTATAATGTCCTCAGTCTTCATGCCTGGGCTTCACATGCGATTTTTTATCATTCATTCCGTTGCAATGATTTAAAATGGGTGATCAGAGCAAAACCGCAAAACTCATTTTCAGTAGAGTATTATCTGCAATCTGCATTCGTCATAGCGTTAGTGACGAGAGCTAATATTCTGCCGACACCAACTCCCCGTAGGTATGCTGAATCTGCCCACCACACCAACCAACTGCCGGAAATCACTTTCCTGATTCCGAATCAATCTGGGTTGCTGCTTCCAATTCTCACGTGGCTTTCCCACAGCAGCAAATCCGCAGTTGGAAATATCCGTTCGGATATGGAACTCCCTTGCGATGGAAGTTTCAATTTGGCGCCATGTTTTCTTGATATGCAACTCTGTCAGCGTCACCGGCATGTGTGTCTATAGGCACTGCCTTTCGTTGTGTAGACTTTCGTTTTGCTGAATAGACCAAGTTGCAGACCAATACAGAATGGCCAGAAAGCCCACCACCTATCGACGATTGAAACCACGTATCTTACTGCTGGATTTGAAAATTTATCACAAGGTCGTTAAGCCTCAATTTTTCTAAAGCCAGCCACCTGGGTGGGCAAGCAAAAGATGGGACCAAAAATTATTGAAGCAATTTAAAGGCCGTATTTCCCAAAGCCACTAACCCTGTAACCCAAACTAAGCTTGAAAATGACCAATTTAGTGCAAATATTTCTGCTGGAAAATTTTATTTCTATCAACAACAATATTCCTTTTCCGTCGCTGAGAAAGATGCATCTGAGTGTGGAATTGACTATTTTTCAAGCTTAGGGTATGGACCGTAGAACAACCAGTTTGTTCCAGTGCCATGCTTAGGGTGTGACTATGGATTTGGGGAACACGACCGTAAGGCTCAAACTTGCAGAACTCTCATGTGGAGTTAGTAAGCGTATGCAAGTCTCTGTTTGTGATATAGAATGGACTTTCGGCGACAATACCGTCCTAAAGGTTAGGATGGACAGAACAAGAGTTGCGCTCCGAATGCACCGAGAGGAAAGGCAAAAGGTGTACGGAGTCCACCTAATGATTTCGAACAGGAGAAATTTTGAAGGTGGTCAAGTTACTGCACTAGGGTCATCGAATTTCGATCAGCAGGGTTTGCGCAACTTCACACCTTACACAAGTGTCATGATGTTTTTTGCAGCGCGCGAAGCCATGTATTCTAAATGGCCCCAACCGAGCTCTTATGTTCGAAACTTTTGGCAAGGAATGTACCATAGGCCGCAGAAAGGTAGTGCAAAAAGTACCACGAATGAGATGAAAGCCAACTTCGCGAATCAGCGGAGATCGGAAACGAAGACCGATTTGCGTTTGAAAGCAGCACGAAGGAGATTTATGGCGATAGAAATGTATTTTTCAGCTGTTAAGGAAACAGCATGCCGACGCATCTTTTCGCCACTTTGGACCATTGCCGGATACTGCGGTGGGCAGGGAGGATCGCTACCCCCTCGCTGGACGAATATATTGCTTTTTTTCGGCGAATTCTTATGTAGAACTCACAATTTCGCACGCAAAATGAACCCCAAAATTTCAAACGTTCTCAGTGGCTCCGTCCCGATCGCGGTTTTACAAACCCTGCCGCGACTTTAGATGGCAGAAAGCGTTTTGTGCAAGAATACTCGATTGGGGCCCTGTTTTCGCAACAAAGAAAAATGTTTTTTTCTCACCTAAGGCTATCGAAACCTGACCTAACCCTGTCCCCTCTCGGAAAAAACAATGCTCGGTGGGGGCCCCTGCTTGCCATCTAAAGTCGCGGCAGGGTTTGTAAATTGGCGTCCCGATCGCCTGCCCAGGGGCAGTGTTCGTTGAAACTCTGCTGAGTCTCTGCGACAGACCCCGAACTTGACTATCGCCAACGTGCCCACCCCCGCTTCAAGCAGGATCCGCCACGGCTTTGTAATACTGCGTGTAGCCTGCAGAGATTTTGCGAAAGGGCAAAAAGGACATGTCACATATAACAGAAACGAATCAGCTCAAACACAATTGACCCGTTTCGGCGCATTCACCGAAAACAGGTGTTTGGCTTCTGATACTCCATATCTTTCTGTCGGATGAATTTAGGAACTCTCTGTTGCCTACGAAACTTTTCTTTTCTTTCACTCTTATGCGGGTGGTAGAAATTGAAGTGCCAGATTTCTACAGGTGTCACATTTTGACCTCGCTTGTTTAAAGAATCTTTAATTTCTGCAGCATGATGAATTTCTATGAACAATTCAATGATTTTTCATGATTTTTCACGAGTATCTGAACAGTCGCAATTTTTACATGAAATACATGTTAGAATGGATACAAAAATACCTTTCCACTGCTTTCCGAATTAAAATGTTGCCCCCGTGATTTGAGCAGAAATAAATGGTGTCACATTATTGCAACGAAGTGAAAACTTTAATTTCTACAGTTTTCTCATAGTACATGCTGTAGGTCCCGTATGTGCGTGCTTTGCCATGCTGCAAGGCTTAATATCCCTGTCAGAGAGCTGTTCCAATCTCTGATAGTCCTACCGGGAGCTATCTATGGCAAGAAAACTTGCAAACAACTTTTTGACAGAAAAAGTCACGTTTTAAAAATTCAATATTCTTTCCAGTTTGGGTGGTTACTTGTTTTTGAATGGAGTATATTCCTCTCTTTCCACGACTTTCTTCTTTTCCTTTCCATTTTATACGCTGCAGGCAATAGACGTCTTCATGTCGACCTGCACAGTGTTCGTCTTCTGTTCATTGATGGAGTATGCTATAGTCAATATCATGATGGGAGATTTTCTTATGGGTGCTGAACAACACCAGCGCCACAGGAGTTTTGTTTTCAGAAAGAGCTTGAAAAGGGTCTCGAGGAAGTTGACTGGTCATAGCCACAGCCAAAGGGAGACGCCGCAGGAAACGATACAGAGAACAAAGGTAAAAATTTGAATATTGAAAAACAGCAAAGTAATAGCGTGTCCACACATTCGCGATTTTGTCGCGTTGCCGCGTCGTCGCGCGCGTAAACGTTGTCAGGTGCATGTCAGGTGCAACGACATTGCCATGTGCGAAGAACGAATCACCATCATGCATACACAAGGCGATGTCGTCGCACCCGACAACTTTTACGCGCGACGACGCGACAAAATCGCGAAGGTGTGGACACGCTATAACACTGGACGATTTGGCAAGGAAAAATGCACACCAAAGAAAAATTTGTCGCACCATATCGAATCTTCATTTCTGTCCACACATAGACACGTTTTCCCGTGAGGAAACGCGGCAGCAAGCTTTTTTGCATGTGCAGAATTGCCAGAGGCAATAGGGCCTACAAGTTCTATAAAAATTTGCAAATTGTAGAAGCAAAAACTTGCAATAAACTTGCAAGAAACTTGCCGTCGTGCCAATACGAAATAGGTGCGTCACAAGAGACCATTTGAGCATCTAAAATCCAGTGAAATTTTAATCTGGTGGAACCATCTCCAGTACCCACCGTTCCGTGACACAGCTCACGGCAGGCTTTCACAAATCAGCAATTAGTCGTTGCGTGGTTCTGCCCTGACTCAACAACGCAAAAATCATTTCTGTTCGGAAATTGCCATTTTGAAAATCACGTGGCGGATCAAACAATTCACCAAAATCCAATTGTTGGGTTTTGAAACGCAGCTGACAGTGATGGTGCTCCATTGAAAAAAGCACTGCGTGATGTTGAATCAGGGATTTGCCGTCGCAAGTGAAAAACAAATTTCCTCTTTGAGTTTTCAACTCGGGGAACTGCTTGCAAAGATAATGCAACTATAAAATAGATATCTTCGGTAGTATAGTGGTTAGTATCCCCGCCTGTCACGCGGGAGACCGGGGTTCGATTCCCCGCCGGAGAGAAAATTTTTATTTGTGAACAAAAACCGCTAAATTCCAAATTAAAGGACAACGATTTTATTCGTTGAAGAAATTGCACTTTTCAAACCCTTTTTCTTTTTTTCGAGAAAATGAGAGTGTCAATGATCCAGCTCATCCATTCCAGTGGATACCTCATTCTGAATAGATAATGATTGTGCGTAAAACCACGTATCAATGAACGTGTCTTGTGTGACACATTGCTTTTCGGCCACAGGCTTCAAATTGCCATGTTTTTTCATTCGGAGCTATTCAAATATGCATGTATAGTTCCGCCAAACCAAGATTGAAATTGTACAAATTAGAAATTGCATCAAGTTTCCTCTTATTCGGGCGAAATTCAGGCGAGGTGCACGGCCAACCTAATGTCATGTGAGAAAGCTAACATGACATTAGGTTGGCCCTGCACCCCGCCTGAATTTCCCCCGAAT
>JASGXE010008137.1:0-17605 GCA_030068105.1 Sinentomon sp. SZTP_YWyxl
TGCCTGTAAGTTGTCTGCAAATCAAATGCCTGTAAGTTACATGCATGCCTGTTAGTTACAGGAATCTCAATTTGTCATGACGTCCTAAATCCAATGAGCCAAGGTAAAGATCCATCAACTTGGTGGGAAGAGCTGAGTCGGCTCTGCGGAAGGAACCGCGATGCTCTCGCAATGTGAGCCTTATATTCATACGATGAATGTGCAGAGGAAATCATCAAGCTCCAAGTTCAAGATATTTTTGGAAACAAAATCGCCTGGAAAGAGAGGTCGAACTTTTAGCCCTGCGTTCGTTCTGCTTTGTGGAGAAAGGTGATCCAAAAGAACCATGGACACCCTACTTCCCAGACACACCATCACAATGCTGCTTTTTTGCAGTGTGACAGCCCAGTTTTTGACAGTGTACCAGAAATTGGCTGACGAAAATATAAAATCGCCTTTTTTGTGTCACCGTATCATTTTCTTCTGCTGGAATGATGATTTTTCCAATTCCAATTGGTCAATTTTAATATCACTGATTTTGTTGGAGGCCTACTCATGGTTAAGAGTGGGTCTAGTTTCTAGTTACAACCTTTTGTCTAGTTACTTGCATCAGCTATGTTTAATGTTCTACTAAAGAAGTTGATATCCTTTAAACCCACCTTGATATTTTTAGTGGCTTCAAAACCATCTAGTTGGTTCAGCAATTCCAGCATGGTTCTCTGCACCTCTGAATCACCACCACTTCCCGATTCGATCCGTGAAGACCCGATCGAATCAATTTCATCCATGAATATGATCGATGGAGCATGTTCCCTGTTTGAGAAAGAAGTGAAATACATTTTGGGGTGAAATAATTCGATGAAGCAATGGGGTCCACTTGACACTGGGGTTACTGTGACAAGCTTATGCAAAAGCAAGAGTTTCTAAATATTTTGTGTGACGCTATTGATCATAGACCAGTTAGTTGATTGTGCAAACATGGGTCCAAAAAAAAACACTGTTCTGCAAAGGTGAGGGGGTTAAAAAAAGTAAAAAACAGGGCTTCTTTTGCTCTTTGCCTTGCCACAATCCATCTTTCAGTCACCAAACAGGATGAGTTCTGCATTTTTAAAAGTTGGCTGCCGCATGTAAAAATAGCAGCATCGCCAGCGTGCCGCATGGGCTAGACTGCAAAACCATGCTGTTTTGGTGGCTGATTTCACCTTGTTTGGGTTTCTGAAGCCATCTAATGTTGCTAGATGGGCTTATTAATGGGCTTGATTAAATGGGCACCATTTTAAGGTGTGTATCATTTTGATGCACACCATGCCCCAGGTGCCATGTGCATCACCAGTGATGCACACCAAAGTGCTGCGAAAGCAGTGTCTGGTGTGAGGTGCCAACCAGTAAAGTGTGAATGCATTGGGCTGTGCCAGCTGCGAACTGCAGCCATTTAAAAAGTAAGGGCCTGTGCATCATTTTGATGCACACTGCACATGCGGCAAATGCCATGTGCATCACTCCTGATGCACATGGCAGCCAACTTGTTGGAGGGGGACTACAAAATGCGAGTAAAAAAATAAAAAACAGTGTTTTTCATTTCTATGCATCTCTTATAGATTGGAATATGCTCTTAAAAATAAAATTGCATTTTTCATGTTTGCTTCACTTGTTCGCCACCTTCCGAATTCACTTCTCGTAATTATCAATCTTCCAGAAAAAAGAAGAAAAAGCATCCGGAATAGGTACTTGAGCATTTTGCAAAACGACAGCTGATTTCAGACTAATTTAAACCTGCTGATGTCACCATTGGATTCAGCACAAAATTTTACCCCAGGATGGACAACTTCACGAACAGTGCAAACGCAAAAACCAGAGACACAAACATTTTTTAAAAAAGCGCAAGAAGGCAACCTGTTGGCGGGAACAATTTTAGCAGATTTGAAACCTCGGATCTTTCTTCGTGGATTTCCCAGAACAATGTTTTTGGTTGCTCAAGTAACTGCCTTTTTTGGAGTTTTAATTGTCAAATTTCTACACACAAAGATTAAATTTGGGCACCAAAAGCAAAACTCTATGCTGCCTAAGATCGCAGAGCCAGATTTCAGCCAACTACCTCTGATTTTCATTTGATTTTATGCTGTTTTTCATCATCTACAAGTCTTGAAAAATGCTATTTTTGGGCCACCTGTCCAAAAATGAAAAAAGCCTATCAAAACAATGCATATACACAAAGCTTCAAGACCAACAAACACTACGCGTGAACTCGTTTGACTTGAGCTGGGTTTTTTTGCAATGCGGAAAGTAAGCACTGTGATACAGGGTCGTCCAGATCGGACGCATGCAAGGACAGTATTTGTTTTCATGGAGAATACGAAGAACGCTGGACTTGCTTATTCCGGCCTCCTGACCCACTCTGCTAGGACTTACGATGCGGGTCCACATGAAAGGCAGCAAAATTTTTGTTTTGCTAATGTTTTCCGACTTCCTTCTGAGAGACATCCTTCAAAGAGAATGTTGCACGAAACTTCTGCATAAGGTCCAAAATTGTAGAAACAGCAGGCCGGGGATGGACAGGGTAGCATGTGAAAAGCACCTGCCTGACCTCGGCTGCACTCCGGTGATTTTCTCCCATGAGGGGAACCATCTCCACACGCTTTTTGTTGGAGTAGCGCACCATCTTGAATAACCAAGCAATATTACAGAAGGCCGCGAGCGATGCACACAGAGTGGTATCAGGCATCAGCGAGTGCAGATGACCTTAACACATGAATCACCTTCGCAACGTGATCGGAATTGCAAGCTGGGAAAGTAAAGTCGCCCGATGGATATTGGGAATTGTCATTTGTTGATTCAGGAACACCCTGAAGCTGGACCACAACACCTGCACCACTGGATCAGCACAGATCAAGAGAGTTCACGCATAGTGTTGGTCTTGAACCTTTCCGTATTTATTCACAAATATCTGCACTGAAAATTTCTTCATCGAACCTTTGTAATTGCATTTGCAAAGGTGCATTCGCCTTGTTGCAATTTACTCCAAATCCAAAAGTAATTTCTCAAAATCCCGAATCCGTTCAAAAATGCGAAATGTTCTTTTTCAGAAGGATGAGATACTTTCAAAACCATACCTAGCTTGCAAGCATACGCAGTAGCAAAAAAATTAAAGGACATAGCTCTGCCAAATTTCAAAGGTCATAATAGCTCTGGAAGGCTCAATAATAGCTCTGCAAAACTTCAAAGGTCATAGCACCACAGGGGGGGTAAAATGCACAGGGTTCTCAATATTGTTTGGCTATGCCTGGTTTCATTTATAGGTACTGGCTTAACTGTCCTTGGCCAATTTGGCTGTGCGTTTATTTCATACAATTTTACTTTGCATTGCTTTCACAAAAGAAATACTTGTCACGCAAAAAATGCCCAAAAATCCTGAATCTGGAGTTTTTGTCGAATATTTCATAAAACTCATGCTAACCTTGCCATGACGAAAAGCTCTCTGACCATCCTTGACCCTTCTCCGATAAATTTCTGAACCAATTCAGAGCCAGACACTCGGATAAAAGTGCATTCTGTGTGGTGAGCAACGGCCCTTGCAAGCAGGGTTTTACCTGAAAAAAAAATTTAAACAAGATGTTTACTTTGAATGGGGATCAACAAGAAAAAAAAAGAATAATTCTTATAATAAAGGGGTAAGGGGTGAAGAGAATCAAAATAAAACACCCCCAGAGGCTTGCTGAAAGCATCAATTTTCTTGACAGGGGTTGGATAAAGAGCTGCAGACCACGAAATATGGTTGCATCTGAGCAGGAACCGCTGTGTCCTTTGCAACACACTTCATCACATCATTGCAGTTACCACTTTCTCCAGTGAAAATGGGAATAATATGCGCAATATTAATCTGTCAAATCCAGAGTGTGGAATAGCCTAAAGAATTCTAAGTGTGTGTGTGCAATAGTCCAAAGAATTCTAAGTGTGCAATCAAAAAGCTAGCTTATATTATTGAACAGTAGGTAGGTAGCAGTGATAATCATTTCCAGATCTCTTTTAGAGTTCAAAATGTCTGGTTATAATCATGGAGTTGCAGTTTATTCTGTGATGACCGATGAAAATGCATCATCACCCCTGCCAGAACTTGGCAAAAAACAACGTTGGACCAAAACATGAGTGTAACCCGGAATCAACGCAAGCTTCCAGATTGCTTATGCAAACTGGTGCCTTTTAAAACTCAAATTCCATAGGTACACACTTCATATTCACATACACACTTCAAATGTACACACTCAAATTCCATTCACACTCCATACACACACACAGCGTTCCTGGTCATTGCTGAAAATACTGCTGCAAAGCACGTTGCAATCTGTTTGGTTTCTTACCGGTTCCAGGTGGCCCATAGAGCAGAACACCCTTCGGTTGGGCAATTCCAAGAGCATCGAATAATTCGGGATGCTTTACAGGCAGCTCAATGACTTCCTTGATCTCCTTGATTTGCTTATCCAATCCTCCAACCATTTCATAAGTGGAATCAGGTACCTTCTCTACCATCATCAATGATACGAGAGGGTCCACCTATGGATGTAGGTATGTGCAGAAAAGCATTCACTTTTAAAATGCAGGTATTGGTAAAAATGTACCATGAGTACCTAGCATTTTAAAGCCGGTGATGCTAGTGATGTGGCAAAATTCATGTTTTTAATGAGTTAAATTCTAAAATTCTTTTTAAAAGAGTTAAATTCTAATTCAACATTTTAAATTGTTCCACATATGTGTTTATTTATCAAGATGCCAATTTGCCAGTTGCAACACCGGATTTTACACTGTTGTGCATAGCCTGTTACAACCCCCCGCCTGCACAGCTGATCCCCACACATCAATAGGAACCTAAAAATGATAGGCCGCAGAAAGATCTACCTACAAGAAAGAAAAAAGGAAGGAAGTGAAACTAGTTTTGCATGTGAGAGAGCAAATAATAAACACAAATAACATCTTTTGGGTGTTTATTTGCACAAAACTTCCCATCGACCTTTACCACTAAAATATCCAATTATGAGAACAGAAACAGTTCCTGACGCCTACTTTGATGTAGTCTCTTCCTTCAAAGGACATGCACCTCACATTGAAAATGCAATTTTTCTCAGCCACATCATTTAAAGAAATCAAAATTTTCAGCGAGAGTGCAACATGCCTGGATATTTTGCATCATCAAAGTAGTCACAAGGTATTTTCTTGTATAAATGTGGCACAAGGCTGATGTCATGTACCCACTCGCATTCTCTCACACACACAAAATGTGATGCTTTAGAAATACAGACAAAACAGACATCAAACTGCCCATTCCTGCTTGTATGTTGAAATGTTTAGTTTCGAACTCATTTAGTCTTGAACTCGTAAATGTTTAGTCTCGCTAAACACCATAGGTAATCATCAAAAGCAATGAGAGTTGCAGGAAGGAGAAGCCCAAGAAAGGTGAATCGAAAAGATGTGGAATCAAAGAGAGGCCATTTTCTGGCCCCTGCAGGAATCAACTTCTCGTGGTAAAACAATGTGCTCTGGCCTGATTTGATAGTTGTGGCCACAAAGTTCCGAAAAGTTCCCTGCAAAGGTTCCAAAAATCAACCTACATTTTAGAGGTTGAAAAATCAACCTCTGTTTTGGAGGTTGAAAAATCAAACTCCATTTTGGAGGTTGATTTGATTGCTAATACAGAAAAGAAAACTCCATCTACACAGAAAAGAAAACATTCAGTGCTGACATATTCTTTGATGAGCCAGTTCACTTACACCAATTGGCCCCAAAAATCAACACAGGCCTGCAGGATATGAACAAAAATAAAGACACTGGTGCTTATCGATCTTGCCTGCTACCTGGAATGCTTAACTCGCTTACTGAGCAACAAAATTGCCAAGGCAGTGGCCTCGTCAATGTTTTTGCCATTCCCTGAAAGTTCTCCTCCCACACTAACTTTAGGGGGCCAGGGAAGCCCAACCAGGAAAAAGCACGGTAGTAGCATACCTATTTCTTCCCCATCACAGGAAAGATCACAGCAGCAGCATACCTACCTATTTTTTCTACAAACGAAAGAGCATGACAGCAGCATACCTCTTTCTTCCCCAGAGGAAAGAGCACGGCAGCAGCTCACCCATTTCTTCTCCAAAAGAAAGAGCATGGCAGCAGCATACCTGTTTCTTCCCCAAAGGAAAGAGCATGGCAGCAGCATTCCTATGTCTTCCCCAAACGAAAGAGCATGGTGGCAGCATAGGTACCATTTCTTCTCCAAAGGAAGAGCATGGAAGCAGCATACCTATGCCTTCTCCAAATGAAAGAGCACGGCAGCAACATACCTATTTTGTTCTCCAAAGAAAAGAGCGTGGCAGCAGCATACCTATTTCTTCTCCAAAGGAAAGAGCACGGAGCAGCATACCAATTTTCCCCAAAGAAAAGAGCACAGCAGCAGCTGTCTGTATCTCTTGTTCTTCTCCAAGTTTTTCCAGTTTTTTTAACTTAGCCTTTGCACCCACACATCATTGTTTTCACAAGTATTTCACCACCAAAAATAGAACAGCAGGTACCTAGGTACCTAATTACCCAAAAATGGAATGCTATTTATAAGTGCGGCATGCGTCTCCAACTGGGGCCTGAGATCCAGACTGGAAAACATAAGAGGACAAGACAAGTCGTTCATGAACAAGGTAGCACAAAGGAAAACAACCTGACAGACAAACTCGCTTGCACAGAAGCCATAACAGGGTTTTCCAGTACAGAAAATTACTCGCCAAAGGCCACCTGCTCGGTTTTGGGAAGCCCCAGCGTAATTCCCATGGGCAAAGAACCTGGCAGGGGGTTCGTGGGACAGCATTCCTCATAAGCTGTAGCTGTTTGATAAATATATTTTGGGTCTCCAAATGGTACCTTAAGTGATTTCATGCCTGGATCACCATGTCAAAAGAAACAAAAAAAAAATACAAAAATGAGGACATAGGTATCTGCCAACTGCCAAACTCTTGGTGAGAAACCTTGAAAAAAAAAAAAAACACCTTGATACCTTCACTTGCCTTGTTTGGAAGTATTTTGTGCAGAGTGTAACTGTCATTCCTCAGAGCCACTCTAGAATTTGGAGTCACATCATTGATGTCAATGTTCTTATCCAAGTCAACAACGAACTTCCCTTCCGGATGAACTTTGACCAGAACCTTCTTCTTGTCAATCGGTCGAACAACTTCACCAACATAGCTTCCCTGCTCCTGCAGAAGTTGAAGTTCTTCTCGGAGAAGACGAACTGCAAAAAACCGGAAATATATTCATGAAGGGTAAGGATCAACTTTTCAGAACATTTTCGAATTCCAGAAGGTGCTGGTGCATTTTAGCCTTACCAGAAAATTCAACCCAGAAGCAGGTTTCAATTCAGGGCTTCCAAATTGGGCTGGCATACCAACACCATATTGGAGTATATGTCCTCGTTTCTGTCACCAGCATGACATTGTAGTCACCTTTTTGGCCACCCCTTGCAAGTGCTGGAGATTTCCTATTTCAAAAAAAAATGATTGGCCCTCTTCAAAACAGATGTCATGCTCCCCTTCTTTGCAATGTGTGTTCCGGTCGTTTCTATTCTGCAATTGCAGCCCAGGCAATTTAAGACCCAGCTTGTGACAAATGTTCTAATCTAGAAATGAGAGAGTCATCTAGTCATAGGTCGCCTTGTCCTCACACCTCGATTGGTGGGTACCTAACTCGTATGTCAACAAAAAATCATGCCCTGTGGAGTTGTTCACTCTTCTATCCCATGTGGCATTCTCTCACTGCTGGAGACCTGGGATTAGGATGCCGGCTGCTAAAGCCACTGTATTTTTCCGCATACTCAAAAATTTTATTTCAGTACCGAGATAGGTGCCTCCCTTTCTCAAGGTCAGCCCTTCCCTTGTTGTGGGAAACAGAAACAATCACACTGAGGCCAGGTCCTGACATGGTGGGCCTCTTTTCTCATCTGCAGTGTTGCCGGGAGACATTTGTTTTTTTACGCAGAATTATTAAAGTGTCACGAGATGATGATGTATGGAATGCCTGCTCATGTTTTATGCAGAATTCTGAGTTCTTGCAAAATTTCAGAAATCATCGCTAAATTTATTGACACAGTTATTTTTTGACCTGAAACATATTCTTTTGTGCCATGTGGTTTCGGTATTCTGCAGTTTCTTTTACCTTTATCTTGGCCTAAACAAGATAAATAATTATTGTTTAGCCTTCAACTCTGCCGTGAAGGATAAGTTGCTCCCAGGTTTGCTCGCCCAAAAATTATTTAAAGTTAGCCTCAAACTGAACCAGGAATCCCAACTCAGAAAACCACCACAAGACCAAACCAGCAGAGCTCGAATGTGGCCTTGCTTTTTTGCAGCTCGAAAATTCTTGTTTGGCAGATTCGTGCAAGAGATGTCCACAAAGCACAACTTCTATTCCAAATCGTGTGACCAGACTGGGCAGTGAGAAGCTAGGAATACCATGGATTTCCACCACCCAACGAACCTTTTGCATTCAGCTCATTCCTCTGAGCTTGAAGACGTCTCAAGTCTTGTGTTTTCTCTGCGACAATCAGCTGCAAATCTTCAATCTTTGTGATGTAATACTGCTTCAGACCATCGCCAACTTTCCCAGGAATAACGGAAACTGGACCGTCAGCTAATCCAACCTGTTGGGTAAACCATCCACAAGATATGACAGATTTTGAGTGAGACAAAGGAGTAAATTGTTTCATCCACAAGAATGAGCTGATGATGGTTAATAAAACACACAGAAGGTTGGACACATTTTGTAGCATTTCGAATTCCGAGATGCATTTTCCCATTACAGATTAAGCCCCATGACTTTACCTTCTTTTTATCTGTGTGTTGATAACATAAAAGTGCAAGATTTCATCAACAAACATATTTTTTCGCTTGTACCTACATATATCATCAATAAGCACATTTTCATTTTTTTTCTCGTTTTTCAAGAAAAATAAGTAAAATCATTTGAATATACGAACTGTTTGCTGTGCCTATGAAATTCGGTTTTGGCGCATTTTGAAAACCACCCAATGAATTTTTGAAAACTGTGGCACCAGATTGGACTCCTTGCTTGCCATCGCCCAATGACTTTGGTCAACAAAGAGGCCATATGTTCAAGGTTTTAAACCTTTTCGGACCACACCATAACACCTTGAGGCAGAAACTTCACAAGAAGCTAAGAATGAACCAGCCTATTGACCAAATGTTGGACACAAACCTTTCCACCAAAGAAAGGTGACTGAGGGACTCAATTACCCAGAAGGCAAAGAAATTTTGGTTACAGTCCTGAATGTCTGCATACATGTTCCAAATTCAGGCCAAGGTCTCGGACTTCTTATTGTCTTAATAGACTGACAGGAAGCAGTGCCGTACCCACATTGGCAATAAGCAGATGCCAGGAAATAGGTTGCCGACAAGCTGTAGACTGATGGTTGTCAGGTCAGGTTTATTTAGTTTCAGTTAAAATTTAAACCTGAACTCGCAATCCCCCGGACCCATTTCTCCACTGAAAGTCTGCAGGGAGTGAGTTGGAAATGCCACGATAAATGCCAGACTGGATAAATGGACAATAATCTTGGATCAGTTAGGCAAATGATTCCCCAGAAATAAGAGAGACTGCGTTAAACATCAGAGAGAAGGGGGTAATTCCCTTGGTACACCCCCATATGCTCAACCCTGGATAGAAAATTTTCATGTGAAACTTCACTTGACGAGACCAAAGAAGTGTGCATGATTTTGATTCCCATTAGATGAATCCACAACAGGTACCTAATACAAGGGTCGTTCAAGTTGCTCAAGCCCTGACCAACTTGCAGGCCAGATATCACAGATTTCTTTGTCATTCCTTATTTCTACATCCTTTTTAGGAAACCACGCCAAATTTGGGTGCGAAAGGGCCATTTTTCATTTCTGTGTGGAGATTCTTTTAAAGCTATCTGTAAACTGCACTTTGATGAATTTGCACCAATTCCATTTTTGCTGAATTTCTGGTTTTTCTCATCTTTCGTGAGTCACGGCTGCAAACAGCTTTCACCGCTCGAAATCTCTACCGGAGTTAGCAAACACAAGTTCTATCAACATCTTTCCGCGGGACAGATTTCGAGCGGTGAAAGCTGTTTGCAGTCGTGACTCACGAAAGATGAGAAAAACCAGACATTCAGCAAAAATGGAATTGGTGCAAATTCATCAAAGTGCAGTTTACAGATAGCTTTAAAAGAATCTCTACACAGAACTGAAAAATGGTCCTTTCGCACCCAAATTTGGCGTGGCTTCCTAAAAAGGATGTAGAAATAAGGAATGACAAACAAATCGGTGATTTCTGGCCTGCAAGTTGGTCAGGGCTTGAGCAACTTGAACGACCCTCGTATGTCTGGTGAATTTTTCTGGTAGCCAAGCCAAAGCATACTTACCTACCTACCTACCAAATTTTGATTTCGGAAGCCTATTTCCACCGATCTCACCATGGCAATAATGATTGATGTTTCAATGACTTGACCTTGTCGGTACCTGGGAAGTGGGACTCTCGGAAATATAACCAACAATCAACTTACCACCTGTTCACTCTTCTGGCCAAATCCCAACACACCTGTAGGCGGCATGGCAAGTGAAGAGAAAGAAATCCTCCAAAAAGATAAAAGCACAAAATTTTCACTTGGATTTTCACAAACAAAAGCTTCTTTACACCTGTTCTCAGTACTGTAGACCTTGCAACATGAAATGCTATGGGCCTATACCATGCTGTATCCAGAAATATAAGATAATATCAATGTAGCATGAAGAAATCAAGAAACTTGGCTAACACATCATAAGGTCACCTTATTGCGGCAGGCTAAATTTTCTTCAGGGTTAAAAAACAAAACAAAACAAACCATTCGAAAAACAAAACAACAGAATGTTTATTCCGTTGTTTTTTTTTACTATTTGAGCTGGGCATGCTGGCATTTGCAAGCGAACGTTTATGAACTCAAAGAGGATAAAACAAGGAGGATTTGAAAATCATGCAGCCCAAACATCAGAGGCCACCAACCAGATGTAGCGTTCCCATGCTGCATTCCTTTTGTTAGGTAGTATTACTCTTGTTTAGGTAGGATTTCTGTTTCCCATTTTTCAAATCACTAACTCTTCTCTTCCCACTTCTTTAGGAGGGAAGGGTTGGGCCTTCATGGCAAAACGATTGTTTCTGCGAGGATAGGACATGCATGCCTATCACAGAAGTTTTCAGCCATGTGGTAGAATATTGTCCCATTGAGAATAAGATGGATTCTTGTCACCTGAGAGGTGTAAAATTGATTCTTTGAGGATCGCTCTATGATGATCGAGGTGCCATTGATGATGTCTCTGGACCAATTCATAATCTATTTGAGATTGAGAGTTTACTTACCTACTTTGCTCATGATCATGTATGAACATAGTCTCTTTGAACTATAAAGTGCCTTGCAAGTTTGAAGGTGGACACATGGATCAAGAACTCAAATCATCATTGGAACAAACAATGTCATGTCAAACAGAACACTGGAAACATCAGTGGTGAAGTGTTACGTCTTCAAATTACCATCTGTGATATTCTTTCGCCATCCTACAGTATTCCATGTTTCCTAGTCATTCTATTGTCATCTCTGTTGAATGTGCAATGTTTAAGTTTTAATAGTGTTTCTTTGAGAGTTATTTTGTGTTCCTATTTTGGGTCTTTTTAGCGTGTTTTGTTTTTGTCTCTCCTCCTTGGCCAAGGGATTGTTTTACTTTATTTCCCGGTGTTTTCAATCAGCACAGCTTTCTCTGTCCAATTAATCAATATGTAATATTTTATATCCACATTTTATTTTCTCAATCTGAATAAAATTAGGTCTCAGTGCAAGCACAATGGTGACAGAATTGGACTAGGATTGGATACATTATCTTTTGCTTGGGCTGTGATTTTTGCCCTGTCATATTGAATTGTGATCCTTCAACACCAAGTGGCTATAATCGGATCTTTTACTCAGAGAAGGAGGAGGACAATATTGCAGAGGTTGGTGATCTCAGCATATTGATATGATAGGTACCTGTAGCTTTTGAAGGTCCAAAGGCTGTTCTTTCTCCCCTCTGGTCTCTTCCTCTCCGTTACACAGACATCGCCCAAAAACAGGCCAATGGAAAGACATTTTCTCTCCTGCTGCTGTTCCTGTGTGGGGAAAGCCGAAAGGGTGGAACAAAAGTTATTTACTCTCATTTCCACATGAAAGTTTCCTTACTCCTCTCAGTGGAAACACTTTCGTTATTAAATGTAGGTGATGATCATTGACTTTTTGAGCTAAATGACAAAATAATTGGGCAGGCAAGAACCATTGTCGGCTAACTCACTTTTTTCCGATATTGAGACATTGGTGGGTACCTATGCATCGAAAGGTCTTGAAATTCTCTACAATTTATTCTCTGCATAATTTTTTTCTTTCTCAAAAATGATTTCACAAATTTGCATCAAAGTTCCAAATTTGCAAATCCGATGTATGCAGAGCCATCCTCGGCTTACCGAAGAAGTGAGGATCAAAAATGCCAAGTCCAAAATCGTCGATTTCGAGATAAGGGTACCAGTCACTTGGTTGCATGAGGCGCCATTTCCGTGTCGTGTTTTGAATCAAATTCGGCCAAATCCGTGGCTGTTACAGGGCTTGCAAAACGGTGGTCAGGTGCAGACAGCGCCAAGTCCATCGTCTGTGTTGAATCAAATGAAGCCAAGTCCGGACTTGGCTCGTTTTGATATTTCATTCCACCGATTGGAAAATGAAAACGTTGTTGTGTTTGGCTAAATGCACTGGCCATGATGTTGTCGGCCCCTTTTTGTCTCTCTTCTCGCAGTTTTGCATCAATTAAACCCACGGTGTGCTCTCCGCGTTACGTGCCGCGTTCCTGGATTGACATGGTAGCAAGTGATTGCCATTGTGCTGGTGCTCACGCTGTTCTCTCTATCTTCTTCCGCACGTCTGGGTCCCAATTTCAAAAGTGGAATAATTGCAGTCGTGCACCTTGATTCCCGTGTGTCTATGTTCTTGTTTCGCCCTCATCTTTTTTCCTTGTTACAACATTGCATATTTTCCATTCGAGACGACGAGGCAGAGTTTCAAAACTGGCCAAATCCATTACGCAGTTGCAACATGCGCCAAGTCCGCTTCAAAATCAGTGCCAAATCTTACATTAAGACTCCAACAAAGTTGAAATTTGTGCATCAGTAACCTCTACCAAAAGGCCTTGCCACGAGCGTAACCATATTTATTGGTAAGCAACAATGGTGGCCGTAACAGTTCTCCGCAATTTCCCAAAAAATGCAAAAATTGACTTGGCCATTTTTGAACCTCACCTCTAATAGGTACCTAATTAATTACTGTGGCTCGTACCGATGGTAATGCATCTGCTGGAAGCGCCATTCTAAATCATTTAGGGTGGTGCGAGCCGACTGCAGGTATTTTGTCGGCAAACAGATCTCCAAAAGTGAGCCTGCCAATACCACCTGCAACGCAGGATGCCTTTGTGTTCCCAATCCTGTGAGCAAATGATTGACTAGCATACCCACACCTGCCCACAAACACAACAGTGAAAAATAATTCAATTTAAGTATAAAGTAAAGTCCAACTCAGATTTTAGGAGGGAGGGACAGACACATCATCGTCTGGTTTATTAACAGAATTTGGCATCATTGGCATACCCTTTCGTTTCCATTCCATGCTCCCAGATTTTTCCCTGCCTCTCTCACTGCCTTGCACACACTCTCCATCTTCAGGACAACTTCATCTGGTGAACAGTCCAGCATCTCGTTCACCCCCACATTCAACACCACCACCACTTTTTCAGACTCGCACTTCCCCAGCTCTCTCCCGACTACCTTCTCCACATCCCTACACTTTGCACCCCCTATCCGCCAGGGCTCTTTCCGCCAGGGCTGTTTGTTTTAAACATTGTTTCAAACACGTTTTAAAGCAAGGCTTTGAAAAAAAAAACATTTTTGTTTTCAAACAGTTTGTTTTAAAACAAAAACAGGTGTTTTTATCAAATAGTTTTAAAACAAATTTTTCCTTTGGAAATGGGCTAATTTTGACACCAGTAACATTAACATTTTCAAAAAAAAATGTTATTTTGTTAAAAAAACATGTTTTTTTTTTGTTTCTAAAATATTAAAAAAGAAGCATGTACCTACATGTTAAATATGTCACATCTACCGTCTATTTGCAGGTCAAAAATGGCAGTAGCTACCTACTCAGAAATGAATCAGAAGATGAACAATATGATGAAAAAAATAATTTTACTGAACAAATCTCACCGAACAAATTTTCACAAAACACCATTTTTTACCTTGGTAGGTACTGAAGTCTAAAGCACAACAATGTGAAAAATAACGAACAAACAGAATTTTGCTCCAGGTTGCCTTGATCATGTTCACCATTACTTTCACTTATCAACTCCAGCTGTCCGGTGATTAAGTTCCACTGAATGTGTGGAACATCAAAATTACTCCGATCTATCATTTTCCACAGTTTTTTGTCTTTCCTCACTCCATAATCATGTCCATGTCACACTATCACAAACCTCAAAATCTCACACACCCTCGAAACATAACCAACCACTTGATGGTGTGCTCATTTCATTGAAAAATGACTTGCAAGAAAAACAATGGATTGGCCTGTTCAAAACATGTGACAATACCTACAACATGGCCGACTGTTTAAATGTTCTCAACTGCATTTATGTTCGACCAATTCTGTGATGCACCATCTGCATCTGTACCCAAAATCGATAACGTCACAGGTCATAGCAAAATTCCACGTTGTCACCCAGTGTCGTTATGTTGTTCCCAAGAAGAAAAAAAAAAAAAAAAAAACCATTTTAGTTCCCAGGAACATTGTGGCAATGTTCCTTTTGGTTCAACTTTGGGAACATCATTCTATTCTATCCTATTTCTATTTTTGATCATGATCATGAACTTTATTTATTTTTAAACTGCGAATGGTTTGCCATTTGTCACGATTTTCCAGTTGCCAGAAACCAAATAAATAGCTTGAAACACGAAACACAATGAAGGAGGAGCAGGCAGGTGATCAGAAATTATAAGAAAAACAGGATTTCGATAGGACTCATTGGCAAGTGGTTGTTTCTGTCTGGTAACCTCTTCAGAAATTATTATCCCACCACAAATGACATGACCAAAGCATCAAACACAACTCATGCATTTTATGATCTTGGATGGAAGGAAAATAAAAACAGGGACCTATGCAAATAAAATAGGTCCTTAAAATGGGCCAAGGCATTCGGTAGGTGGGTACTGTTAATGACTAAGAAGGAAATAAAATAGGTCCTTAAAATGGGCCAAGGCATTCGGTAGGTGGGTACTGTTAATGACTAAGAAGGGAGATACCTGGTAGAGAGTTAAAACGGAACAGCACACCAAGGCACTCGCACAAAAACAAAAAAACAACCAGATTGGAAAACAAATACCTGTGAGTCCAGCAAATGCTAATTGCCTATTTGAATGGTGTAACATTAAAAACAAGAATTCTCAAATATTTTTCATGATTTTGGAACATAACTAGGAAGAGGAAGCATTGCACTTGATTTGCCACTTGTTGACGGGCAATTTTCATTGAAATAATTCTCAAAATTTCCGGTAATTTTCGTTGTACCTACCTAAATTTCCTGGGAATTTGTAAATAATAATTCCCTTTAGTTTTTGAACTTTTGACACTCAAAAACAAACAGGAAAACAAAACGACAGAGGATGTGTACGAGGAATTAGGAAATATTTAAGCTTTTATCAACACCTTTGGGGTATGGCCTGTGGTGAATTGTTTTATACTGTACAGGGTGGCCAAAAAAAACCAGTCAGTCATTTTTTTTCAAAATTCCGCTGCCTCACAGCGACCGGATGTCACCACCATCTCGCTTCTGGCTGCTGGAGTTTCGCGGAGCAAGGTATAGTCTCAGAGCAGCGTGCATGAGGCTTGCATTCTGGAGGTATGGCGCAATTGACACTGCAACAGAGTGTGTTTATTGTGAAGGAGTTTTTCCAACTCAAAGGTGAACACCGAAATGATCCTGAAGAGTTCAGCGACAGAGCTGTTGTCAGAGCATTGATTCCTAAATGGAACGAAGAATTTGGCAACGTGCGTGGCCCTCCAACTCTGTCTTCAGTACAAGCACTCATTCGCAAATTTGAAAATGAAGGGACACTCCTGAATGTGAACAAAGAAAGAAGCGGAAGGCCAAGAACAGTGGTGACAGTCGAAAATGTAGCCGACGTACACGTGCGACTCATGGAAGAGCCTAGGACATCCCAGAGGCAAATGGTTAGACAAACAGGGATACCTAGAACATCTGTGCAGAGGGCGATAAAGGAAATTGGCTTGAGATGCTATCGCCCACGCCTGACGCATGCACTGAAAGACGATGATCCTGCCGCCAGACTACGTTTCTGTGCCGAGTTCTTGGCCCTCGTTCGTGCAGCCCGATCTGTTCTCGACCACGTGTTGTGGTCCGACGAGGCTACATTCCATTTGAACGGCCGAGTAAACAGGCACAATTGTGTCTACTACTCCGACGAGAATCCCCACGAGACGCAAGAAAAAGGTCTCAGAGGCCCAGGTGTTAAATGTTTGGGCCGGAATCTGGTCACAAGGTATTATCGGACCTTATTTTCTGGAGACATTAACAGGACCAAGGTCCAAGATACCTTGCACTTCTGCAGGAGAGCATTTTGCAGAAATTGCATTTTGCCAGAAATTGCTGAAAAGTGCGAACATTAGATCATCTTCCAATTGGATGGGGCTCCTGCTCATTACTCGCAACAAGTACGGAACTTCCCCAACCAAACCTTCGCCGAGAGCTGGATAGGAAGAGAAGGCTGGATACCGTGGCCTCCAAGGTCCCCGGATCTAACTCCGTGCGACTTCAGTGTATGAGGTATTGTTCGTGACCTTGTGTACACGGATCCGCCTGAAGATCTGCCCTTGTTACATGCGGCAATTGAACATGCCTTCGAAATGTTCACGAGCTGTGTACCAAGATTTGCCGAAGCGTGGAATCCCGCTGCACTGACTTTTTTTTTTTTTTTTTTTTTAATTAGAAAATAAAGCAAAATCCCAGTTTAACAATTATTGCTCAATTTGAATGCAAACAATTGATAGATAATTTTATGGCAAGTGATTGACCAAAAGAATTAAACCAGTTCCAAAACTCACGATTGTGTTGCCCGGTGCATAATCCACTTATCCAAGGATCATCAACATTAACACCGTCGCATTTGAAAGTTCATTGGTGACCAGCAGTTGAATTCAATAGCGGAACCATAAAATTGGCCCATTAAAAACACACCAATTATAGAAAAACGTCAGAATTATGTTTCATATTCCTAGATAAATTTGTGGTGTTGCGCCTCACAACACAACAGTAAGTTTGGAATAGAAAAAGGAAAGCAAAATATCAGTTAGCTGGCAACACAAATTATTATTTAACAAACAAAAAAAGCTGATTCAAAGTTGAAATGTTCAGCACGCACATCTTGCCAATCCCAAAAAGTAGTAGACTCAGCATGCGGTCTGCCTTCTGACAATACAAACAAAGTGATGTCGTGCATTTGGTCGGTACCA
>JASGXE010008138.1:0-18400 GCA_030068105.1 Sinentomon sp. SZTP_YWyxl
ATATTCTCGGCTCAGAAGAGTCACCCATCGCTCAAAGTGAAACGTCAATGACTAAATGTAATAAAGCACAGTCACGATGCACCATCTTGAAGTCGTCAGTTTTCGGGACATAATCAGTGGCAGTCCCCAGAGAAATCTGATAGCACAACGACCCCGTCATGCATTTGAGAGTCCGTTTGATGCAGCGTTTCCAAGCGGCAAGCATTTCTGTCGACATCCCAAGATACGGGTGTATGTGGTTAAAGTGAAAAGTTTGAAAAATCAAATCCAAGTGATTTAGTAAAAATAAGGGATTAAGTTTAATTTGTTCACACTGAAGCCAGTTGAAAGACTGTCCAGGATGGTATCCTGTGTGGCTTACAATTGCATCTACTTCATAAATTCTGCGAGGCATTTTTTGTCCATTTTGTTGTTTTATTAAGGAAGCACAAAATTGAGAAAAATAAAACATGTTGGGGGACTGGTTGGACTTGGAACACTACCCATTCGGCTAGTTAGAACACCGTATTAACCTACGAGTCAGTAATTCAATTTTATTGAGAGTGTGCAATGATTCTCTGGGGATATTAGACACTTGACGACCCGGTTCACATGCTATACATGACTAAAACAAGGGTTAATCTCAGCAGCTTGAGTTTGTGCTGGGAACCATCTTAAAAGGTGATAAAAAATATTGGCTCGTGGCTCAACTGCCAAAGCCTTAAAAAGTGAAAACAAGATGTTCCATGCTGCACTGCAAGTGTTCCAACCTGCCCTGTAATGGTGGCTCGGCTGAAATACCACAATTGGTTCCTTTTTCCATTTTCCAACTTTTTGTGAATGAACCCTTGCACATTTCATGCCTCACGCATTTCATGTCTCACTGTGGACAAAAGGCATCTTTGGTGTGGCATAAAATCTCAACTGTGTGATCTGCAAGATCTTGAAATTATTTCATGTTCACTGAGAAATGTTCAAACCAACCCTGCATTTACATCATGGCTCGATGTCAGTGTCATTGCTAAAATTGTACTTTTGAGGGTGGTGAGCATGCAGGTCAGTGATTGGCAACACAAAAAATATTCGCAGGTGCCAATGTTGAGTTGAGACATGCAGCAAACCCATTTCAGATATGAGACAAACTGCTGAGCAATCAATGTCTTGAGAAACGAGTTGATAGTGAAGCAAACACTTTAAATGGCCAATTCACAAGAGAGAAAAAAACAAAACTGACAGAGCCCCCTGTGCGTGTACAGAGTGTTCCAAAAGTCCCTTTCCGCTGCTTACTGTTTGGTTTTTGCTCGTTATGTTTGCAGATTTGAGGAGAGAATGGCAAACACCAGCCAGTTCACGTTGGAGCCTTGGAGCAAGGGATTTTGGCCGCCACGTGGGTGCATGAAATGGCACTCACGTGATGGAAAGACGTTCGAAGACATTCATTCGCGTCCAGTTTACGCAGAGATTCAAATCGCACGTCGGTCAAAACCCAGTATATGGGCGTGGGAGTTGAAACTGTTTGAAACTGGGGATGTCAAGGACTCCCCGAGCTCAGGAAGACCATCCACAAGTGCCGAGACTTGCTAAGAAGCTGAAGCGTCGATAATGTGGTGTCGGGACCACGAAGGAGCACATACTGGTCACCAGCACCATCCTTAATGAAACGGAAAGGGACTTTTGGAACAGCCTGTACACAAGTGACAGGATCTTGTTTAGTCAACCTATGAACAAATCTGATGCAAAAACTCATTCACTGTAATTGCCAAATTGGGTCAGCTGATTATGCATAGAAAAGTCTACGAAGCAGCACAAACAATTTATAAAATAATTCAATGAGAAATTATTCGTAGAATTCCGTAAAAACACGTGTACAAAGGAGAGGTAATTGCCTTATAGTGAACACTCAATGCCATTCAACACAAACACAAAGAGACAAACAGCAAGACAAGACAATTCTAGGAGTGTTTCGCACAGGAAATCGTAAGAACTGAGCAGACAGATGGACTTCTCTTGTGTGTGAGAGAACATGAAATCCAAGGAGAAACATGAGAAGTACAGGTCAGCATACCACAACACAAGAAAAGTTCAGAACATGTCATATTTTTGATGATGACTTGTATTGGACTGAACAAAACCATCTTGTTGTTTTGGAAGCATATTTTTGATTTTAACTTTGAAGGCCTTTCTTTCTTGTTTGCTGATTTCTACACGGTTTCACCGATCGCCATGGAATAAACGACCATCTGTTGTATGAAGATTTGGAAAAAATTGCAAAACTGGAAACACGGCATTCCAAAAACAACAGAAAAAAACAAAACTCAGCTATCAGGTCGTACCTCAACGCACATACATGGAAGAAAACATGTTCTTGCACTTTTCTCGCCCCTGTTGGAACTCCTAACAGGATCTGCACTGGGACAAAACAAGAACATAATGAGTTCCAATGCTGTCCTGCAAGGCTGAAATTACAGGCACTTGGGGGAATTGGGCTCTGGAGCTGCAAGCCCCCAATTTTATTTTTTTTTGTTGATTGACAAAATCTACTGAAAAAAATTGAAGCAAACCTTTCAAATAATTCACCTGGATTATAGCAGTAAAAGCAAGCGACATTGTTCATGCATTTTAAGGACTTTAAATGGAACATTTTCATAGAATGGATTAACAGCCAATTTTTGGGCATCATGAAAAGAAGGAAAACCAGATCTAAATTTGCAAGTAAAGATATTTCATTTGCAGGAGTTTTTATTAGCCCTGTAAATGAACATAATTTCTTACCGAAATCAGCACAAAAAATTATTAGCTAACCACAGTGACCTAAAAATGAATGCACTCGTCATGAATCAATTATTGAATGATTAGAAAGTCATCTAACAAAACGCAAACACAATCTGTGGTGAATGAAGAAATGGTCAGTCTCAACTAGTCTCAAGGAAAAAGTTCAAGTAGCAATTGTTTTTTATTTTCCTCTAGGTGGTTGCACTTTTTTGGCAAGCTGCGGACTTGAATAAAGCAAATAACGGACATTTAATGTTATTCCACAGCAATGAAAGCACTAAAGTTGCCCAAAAGAGAGCTGACATGAAATTCAGTGTTGCAGGAGTGCAATCAAGTGCTTGGAGATACTGGTGTTCCAAATTGGCATATCAACAAGGATTGCAGTTGAGTTGATTGCAGGCAAGTCCAGGAATGAGCTTAATGCAGTTAGCGCAATGACTCACTTTTGTATTGCCTGGTGCAGCTACGTTTTAATAAAAAAAGCAGAGTTCTCGTAATCTAAGATTTGAGCCCAGGAACACTGCCTTAAAATTTCACCTTTTTTTATCTCCAAAGGTATTAAGAGTGCAAAGATATATTCTTTTGAATTTTATGTGGAGACAAAAACATGCCCGAATACAATGCACATCCAAGAGACGTGGAGGCCATCATCACCTCAGCAAGCCACGATATGCTTGCTCTTGCAGGAACTTAGCCACGTTTACAGCGGAGAGATCATGATGGAGGTAATGCCAACTCCGAGCTGCGAGGTAAATTTTCGCCATTTACTCCAATGTAAAAAATTAACTACCTCGACGAGGTAGCGCTACCTCTGTGATGATTTCTCCGACGTAGGTTGCCGAAACCTTGAGCTATTCATCAATGATGCAGTGACAGATGGCAGAAAATTATAACATGGCACTGAAATCTACAAAAGCAAACACACATCCAACATTTGCAAGACATTTTCACACATTTCATCATTCAAGACCAAATACACAAATACAAGTAACTGGACACATTGCATAAAACATGTTGTTTATTGCTTGGGTGCAACTTATACCGGGTGGCCGAAAAGTCCCGCAACATAGGCTGCATTGCGCAACATAGGCTCATTTTTCTGATCTTTCCGTTAGGCTAGGTGCGATCGTTTGGCTTGCCTGTTTAAATGAAAACATATCTCCAAAGATAATAAATGAAGATATGTCTCTTTCTCTGAAAGAGTGTGTGGAAGTAATTTTGTTGTGCAGCCAGGAAGGTTTGTCCTGCCGGCAGGTCGCCGAGCTCTTCAACGAAAGGCATCACAAAGGCCAGCATTCTCTTTCGTACTCGACCGTGTCCAGGCTGTTGCCAAAATTCCACGAAACAGGAAGCGTACAGGACAAGCACAGCTCCGGCCGGCCTTCCACGTCCGATGACATGCTGCTTGCCATACTTACCAAGGTCCATGGCAGCCCAAAAAAGTCCACCTGACTCCAAGCTGTAGAGTTTGGGGGTATCTCGCTCCACAATCCAGATAAAAAAAACAGCAAGATTGCACCCCAACATACTGTAACATGTCCAACGCCTCCTTTTTTTTCATTTCTTCCGACCAGAGGCAAAAAATGTGCATGTGGTTTACGGAGCAAGTTGAGGCAGACGCAGAGATCACGTCATTGACGTGATCTCTTCGGCCACCTAGTAGAACCATGGGCAGGATGCCGGAGAGCCCAAAAGCAGAATGAAAGTGTATAAACCAGCTAAAATCAATGTTGAGCCCATGTGAGTGTTTACGTACGACGATAGAAGACAAAAAAAAAAGAACTGGGCGGTTAAACATTCTGGGAGGGGATGGATTATTTTTGATAACTTCAGCTGTTGGCATAGCAGCTGCAGCAAATCGATTTTCCACAAATTGCCGACCAGAAAAATAAAATTTCAGTAAAAATCAAGTTCTAGTGGAAGAAATCCAGCGGAAAATGGAAAAAACACCTAAGTGGCAGCACACAAAGTATCGTAATTTGCTTGAAAAAAAAAAACGAATTTCAATGAATGAAAACCTCTTCAGACAACAACAGTTGTATGAAGGTCATTTTCTGCACCTCTCATCTCTGGGAACTTCTGGAATGCCAGTGGTGTTTGGAAAATTAACCAATCGCAAGCATCACGGAAAAAAATAGTTTCCTTGAAGATTTGAAGGGATAATGAAACATTTCGCTGTGGACAAGTTGAAGTGAGCTAAGTGTAAGAAACTTTATTTCTACTCCTGCTATTGTCCAATTAAAACCCATTGTTGTTCAACAATATTTTTCATTTCTGTTTTCACTTAGCTCCCTTTAATTTGTCCAAGGCGATTTAAGCATGGTTAGTTGGCATTACTTGACGAAGTCGCTCATTTTATTGTCCTGCACTACATTTCAGGCCATCACTACCAAACTCATTCATGAAGTGTCAGGAGTAGAAGGATGCCTGAGTGGATGGTATGCCTGAATTGCAACCAGGTTCTAAAGCATGCCAGGAGTGCGACCCTGCACCCTGCAGAGTATCTCCTCTCAGAATTTCTTGATGCGAAAGGTCATGGCACATCTTACAGCTATAAAGTTTATTTAATTGCATTTACATCTCACGAACTCACAATTAAAGCTAATCCCACATGACATCACAGAACTGCATGTGGGAATCTAATTGAATGTAGACTTTCAATATCAGAAAATATTTATAAAAACGGTAGAACACAACTACTGTGAAAAATACTAATGGTGAACATGTTTTCATCATATTAAATGGTAAGTGCGATTATGGAAGTACCCCATCCTGAGAGCATCTGCAGACAGAGTCGACAACTGAACATCATGCATAGGAGAGCTAAGGGGAGGTGGTGGGGGCATTTGATCTGGTTGCGCCTGTGACACTTGGCCTGGTAGTCTGCCCTGCAAGAGCTTTGAAGCAGGGTAGGGGCTGCCCAGGTGCTGCTGACTGGCACGGAACGAATTCGAGATGGTGTTCAAGCCGTCAGCATAAAGTGGATGCTGCCTTGGAATGCTGTTTGCCATGAGAACGTGCTGTTCAAGAAGTGCATTTTGGTTCAGTTGTGCTTGGCTCTGTGCCGCTGCCTGACCAAGTATAACAGCACCCTGATTCACTGCAGCACTGTTCATGGAGGTGCACATGTTAAGCACCTCGTCGCAAACCGATGCCATAGGCTGGCTGAATTTTGCATGTGCTAGCTGTTGATGGTGAGGAGATGCACTTGGCTGCAGCTGTTGATTCACTTGCATTTGCTGTTGATTTTGTGCTGCTTGCTGAAGCTGTTGATTCTGAGCAGTCTGTTGCAGTTGCCGTTGACTCTGCGCAGTTTGATGCAGCTGCTGGTTATTTTGCGGTGTCTGCAACTGAGTTTGACCAGTTTGCAGCTGAGATTGCTGTTGACTGTTTGGTGTGGTTTGCTGGGCGGTCGCCTGGGCATTACTTGTGCTGTCTATGCTAGAGGATGCTGAAGTGCTGCCCAAACTTTGGTTACTAGATTCATTGAACTTTGCTTCCAACTGGCCAAACTTCGGATACATTTGAAACTTTTTCCGCCGCTCGTTCTTAGGTATGATTGCGCTGCTAGTTGGTGGCGTTCCTGCATTTGAAACAGCCCCAGCAGCCTCTTCCTTCCTCTGGTGGTTCTTCAGATGTGTGTGGTAGTTGCTGTAGGCCCTTATCTGTCGACTGCAAACAGGGCATGTGTATGGCTTTTCACCTGTGAACAAAAACGGTTAGATGGCACATAAAGCTTTTGAAAGGAGACATAAAAACCTTTCACGAGTACGTGACCATCATTATGACAGGATTTCTTCAGTAAAAAGCAGGTTTTTGTAGACATAAAAAGGTAGGAAAGGGGCTTTAAAGTTGCAGCACTATGAAGTAACGAGCACAACTAAGAAAATGCTTATGGATGAGAACACTGAAGACTTGTAAGAGATTGTTTAGTTCCCATGTAGCAGTGAACAATCCCTAATCTGCCAGCATGCGTCATTTCAAAAAATCAACACATCTGGCCCAAATGGAAATCTGAAAAGGGTTTGAGATTGTATTCAAATTTAAAAAAAGAAACTTAAAATGACAATCTAACTCGGTGCTTCTTAAACTTTCGACATTGCGGCGCAACTTTGCTGTCATGATCAAGTCTCAGGCGCAAAGGTAACTTGGAGGCACTTGGGAAAAAATCTTTTGGTTTTTGGATCTCTGGAGGCACCACATCCGTTTCGTTTTTGGTCAAAGCTCAAAAGATCAAACACACCAAGAAAAATTTTAGGAGCAAAGAAACAGAATTTGCAGCATTTATTAACCATACCAAAAATGTCACCTGCTTTTTAAGACTTGGAAGTCAAGATAACACCAGGCAAAATCAGCAGTGAGTACCCCACCACTCGCATGCTGCTTTCCTTCCCAAGGCGTTCATAGTCAACACAGTTGTGCGGCTAAGAGTAAAGTACTCTCTTGGGAATTTTGTCTGTCGATGCAGGCCATGCCAAATTTCCGCAGTTGATGTCTCTTTTCAATTACAAGGATGACCAAAAACGGTTGCTTGCGGCCAAAAGGAAGAAAACGGGACCGGAAATAGGAGTAGTCACTGTTCCGCATTTCACAATCTTCACTTGGTACATATTGTGTTTGTAGCATATTCTCCTAGATTCACAAATTCATGTGAGACTTGGGGATTTCACGAAGAAAAAAATATCAGGAAATCATCATTTTGTTGCATTGGCCAAAGCAGTGCCAGGTTTTATTAACATTTTCCATCGCATACTGATGGCGTGATGGAATTTTGCCCTGGTGAATGGATGCTATTTAAAACTTTTCAGTCAGATTTGCCAATTTTTGCCCTGGTGCTGACTGGTGAAAGTTTCGCTGCCAGCATTTGAAAAGGGCTGATGAATGTTGTCCTTTGAGATGGAAATGGAAATGATTGCTTTTCAAACACAAAAAATTCCGACTCTGAATCGATTTCCGTCACTTTCTTTACATAATCAAGCAAATTTTTGACATTCTGGAGTTGGTCAAATAATATCTGAAAAATATGTGTCGGAAGGCTGAAAAATCATCAAGCAAGCACCGTGAAATTTCACTGTTCAGGGTGTCCAGGACACCACAAGTAGTCTGACAAAGAATACAAATGGCTGCACACACCACTATAACAACAACTCAGCTAAGATTTGTAAGATAAGAACTCTGCACAATAGCTTGTTCGTAAAAGACATTTATCACAAATTCTGGATCTCTGCAAACACAAAACGAGTCATTAAAACAAGACATTTTTCTATCTTCAACTCCAGCAACTGCACAAAACAAACAAAGAAAGCAAATAAAAGATAAACAAATAGAGCATATTATGAAAATTAAAAACCAATTGCGACATACCTGTATGGACAGTCGAGTGAATCTGGAAGGAAAAACAAAGAAACAAGAAAAATATGGTATATGCTGCCAATGAATCAGGGAAATATGGTGCCAATGAATCAAGGAAATAACTGGTGATCTAAATGCCACTTCGGCAATCAATTTTTTGGGTAGTCAACCGAAAAGGCTGGATAAATAGCATTCCGACAGAGAGGCGACTCGAGTAAAATTTCACCCGAGGCCGAAGTAAAGTATTTGGGATCCCCATCAAATAACTCAAAATACAGAACTAAAGAAAGAAGCTGAAAGGCAGAAGCTGGGTGGGTTGTTCAACTTTAAATTGCCCTTCCCGGCGAGTTTGACGATTTCCTTTCCACTCCGCTTGAATTGAAATGAATCTGGCTCACGTTGGAGACCATCGCAGTCCCGTCTCCAGAGCTGATTCAGACGGCACTGCGATGGTCTCGCAACGTAAGCCAGATTCATCACGTTGCGAGGCCATCGCAGTCCCATCTCCAGAGCTGATTCAGACGGCACTGCGATGGTCTCGCAACGTAAGCCAGATTCATCACGTTGCGAGACCATCACAGTCCCGTCTCCAGAGCTGATTCAGACGGCACTGCGATGGTCTCACAACGTAAGCCAGATTTATCACGTTGCGAGGCCATCGCAGTCCCGTCTCCAGAGCTGATTCAGACGGGATGGAGATGGTCTCGCAATGTAAGCCAGATTCATTTCAATATAAGTGGAGTGTAAATCATCAAACTCGCCAGTCGTTAGAGCGGTCTAAACTCAAGATAAATGTACATTTGAATCAATTCATGAAGTCAAGAATACCTTTGTATTTCATCTCTAGGTGAAATATCAGTCGATGCACGGCACGACTGTCCACTGTCAGAGTTTAAATTTCTATTGGACTCTATTTTACACCAATCAAATACAATTCTAACCAGTCGTCAGTTTACTCACAACTGTCTGTCCATGCAGCGCCAATTTTTAACATCGTCAACTTAATTTTAATGACAGTTACTGTCAGCATCTTTCAAAGAGTCCGAGCAAGCTGAAGCTGATCCTAAATGGTTACCAGTGCAGAGAAATTAATCCTAATTGGCTTGGCTAAGAAGGGATGACAGGAGCCCAGAAAGGTAAATCAAGGAAAGGATTGTCAAAATCCTGCTCCTTCGACCATTTCTGTCCAAAAATGTCAGGTATCTTGATGGTAGTTGCTGCTAACATCTTGGCATCCGGGGAGCGATTCATTATGTTTTAACTATTGTGTTTGTCCCCAAAATTCCACCACTGGATTTTTGATGTGTAACCCTTTGGTTGTTAAATCGCAATAAAATTTTAAGTGCTGCAATGTCATTTCTGGGTGATTCTATCACGGAGTGTCTTCAATCGTTAAAATCTTTTCTGACTCGGCCCTAAAAGCCAACATCCGATCATTCATCTAAGAAAAAATAAGCGAAGATTTGGCAGAGAACCTTCAGGTACCCTCTTTTACGAAATTAATCGTGAAGCTCTGCCACCAAGATCATGACCCAGAATCACCCTGTTTTGTGCAGTTTTGGTTCCCTTTATGTAACCAATCATCTAAAGATACCTATGGCCAGAACCTTATTAATATGAAAAAGGTTCTATTCCGCCAAGCTGTGGTATGAAAACAGATTAGAAGGGTTATTTTAGATGTATTCAAAATGAGATTTGATCAGAAAACTCACACTGAGATCCTTTGCTCGTTTGAATGCTTTGGGACAGTTGGGGCACTGGTAAGGTCGGAGATCACTGTGAGTCACCTTGTGAAGCTGCAGTGCAGTTTGACTGATGAAGCAACGGTGACATTCCTCGCATTCATAGTTTCGCTCGCCAGTGTGAATGCGTTTGTGAACTTCCAGATAATTGGCAGAAACAAGCCTATGTGGGCAGAAAAACAACAATCGGAAAACAATTGATATGTGCCTACACTCACATTCAGAGAGAAATATGTCCCTGGAAATGGACAATGGTCTGTGGTACCCACAAAACTTGATAATGGAAGCATAACTCCGGCTCTATTCTGTTAGTCGAAAACGCTGTAGGTTTTTCTGGCTCTGATGGGTAATAAAGCACGCACTCCTTTAAAATCAATGGCAAGAAGCATAGTCTTCGAAACTGCTGGGAAGAAAATTTCCAAGACACAAAATTGAAACTGTGCACAATGAAAGAACAAACGTAAATATAAATTCGAAGAGTAAAAGAAATAAAAATTGGCTGCACACGTAGCGCACAAATTCACGACGCTCTTTCCCATTTAGAATTTTTGTCCAAACCAAGTCCTGAAGATTGGAATTCCTTAATTCCGAACGTGAAAAAGGCCAGCGCAACATGGGGAGAAAATGGCCAAAGACTCGCGGTAGGAGCCCCACAGTCAAGGCTAACGAAAAATAATTACCAGCGATGACATTACCTCTTCTGGCAAACATTGCACTCGAACATTTTCCTGTCCGGACTGTGGGTGAATTCGTGGTTCCGAAGCTCAGCAAGACGCTTGAAACTCTTTGGACACTGAACACAATGGAAGCTGAGGCTTTTGTCGTGGATTTTCATGTGGTCAATTATATTGCACACTCTGCAAAGATCATAAAATGCAAACAAGAAAAATGAGTAGAAACGACACCTACTAGAAGCCGTAAACTGCTTCCTTGCTCACAGTGGTGTGATCAGTTTGTAAAATCACTGGTTCAAGTACATACAAGTATATCAAGTATTCAAGTATAACGGGAAAAGACAACATTCAAAAAAGCTCTCAAAGCAGATTTTCCTGTGTGATTTCTTTGCTGATCACAAAGATTTGAACTTGTAATCATGTCCAAAAAATGCATGTTATTCCACGAATGCATGTTATTCCAAACACTTTTTACAATGCGAAAAATTGTTAAGTGGAGGAAACGGGATGTTTCAAAAATGGCATGCCATGTTGTGTTCTCATCCAGATGCCATTCTCGAAAAGAAAATTGTGGAACGACTTTCTGCCGTCCGATGACTTCCAGGGTTACCCATTCAAAAGAAACATGGGATCATCCAATCTATATCCGACTTCACTTTGCTGACACCAAAAATTAACTGCAAAACAAATTGCAAAGCGAGGAAAACACCTAAAATTTCATGCAGGGACCGCAAATTGAGCTCACTTTACAGCCCCTGTATGTACGAAGGTTGTCCAGAAAGTAGGTGCACTTTTGTCTGCTCCGCAACACAACCTTGAAGGATTTTGATGTTCTTAGTATGAAATGAAAGCTCAATTCTTCGCCTTTTCAGCATGCTGTGAGCGGATTTCTCGGGTCTCTCGAACTCTGATGGTAGCATATGAAGCAGAGGTCATCTTTGTGCACTGGTCCAAATTAGGCACTTGCGCAGCCATCACAATAAAGTTTACTGTTTCAAACTTCCTCAAAACTTGGGTCACAGGCATGGGAAGTTTACAGGCACTTGCATACTGTTGAATAGGACAATTCTCTAGCAAAAAGTCGATTCACGACCAAATGAGGCATTTTTAACGAAAGATTGAAGACTTGTGTTCAAGCAAGAGCAACCTCGATGCCAAATACCAACCATCATCAATGATCATGTTCAATTTTTGCAAGATTTCAAAGATCATGATCAGCAAATGACTATCAATGATCTTGCCGGATCTTCTGGGATATTTTGGCCAACAGACAACACATTATTCCTGCATACAATTTCAGTAATTTCACACTTCACTTTTGTGAAGCAAATTTTACCGATGTGTTCTGATTTTCAAATTGCAGCCAAATTGGAGATTTTGCCTGGGATGAGGATTCCGTCGAATGCAGGGAGTGGTGTGGTGCCAATGTTTTTTTGGCCAGAATGTGCTTACAAACCATCCCAGTGGAACTCACTTTGCTTCCAGTGACTTTTTTGATTTCCCCGACTGGAGGATTTTTTGACGGGAAGGAAATAGAGACGATGAAATGTGCTAAAATGGCACTTTTCCAGTAAACCAAAAGGGGTGCTGAAAAATGGATTACTGACAACATACCACATCATATACAACGATAACAGAAGTGTCGCAGAATGCGCGAAGGGTGCATTAATAAGAGACTTGGGACATTTTGTCCAAAAATCCCTTTTATTTTTTTTTTGTAGTAGAAAAAGTGCACCTACGAATAATTCTTGGACAGCCCTCGTAAATTCAGGTGTTTTCCTTGTTTTGCAATTTGTTTAAGTCAGTTTTTGGTGCCACCAAAGTGGTGTTGTAATTGAGACTTTAGTAGAGTGCACGGTCCCATGTTTTGTTTCAGTGAGTGCCCCCAGCAGTCATTGGAGGACAAAGAGTCGCTCCATTTTTGTTTAGAATGGCATCAGGATGTGGCGAACACAAAATGGCCAATAATTTTTGAAACACTGTCTCTGGATCACTTTGAAACACTTTGCAACTTGTTTTGATGCCGGCTCAAAGCCAGCACTTTGTAACTTGTTTTGATACTGGCTCAAAGCCAGTACTTTGTAACTTATCTGATACTGGCTCAAAGCCAGTATTGGAATACAGCTAAAACCTTGGGTGTTCATCACACAGTACAATGCAAAGTAAAACCCTGTTTAGAGTCATTCCAACCAACCACAACCCCAGTGGGTCAAGGAAAGACACAAACATACAAGGAAAAAAGACCAAGGCAAGCTGAACAGAGGAGTGTGTGGAGGCACCAGGAACGTTGAAAACAGCTCCACCAAACCTAACGAGAGCCTGGCTCAACGGGAACACAACTCGTGTTTATTAGGCAGATTCAAATTTGACATTGGCGCACATGAAATATCCAGCGAAAGCAAAATCTTGCACTTACAAATGAGTTCAAAAAAGGTAAAAAATCAACTCACTTTTTGCCACAGACTTGGCATTCCGGCTTCAACCTTTCTTGGTCTTCTGTTGGCAAGTGGGTAAACTTGTGTCTATCAAGTGCCTGAAGTTCTTTGAACTTGGCATCACAAACATCACAGGCAAAACTTCTCTCCTGAGAATGCTTGCTACGTTTGTGTTGTGCGACAAGAAATTTGTTTGCAAAATTTTGATTGCAATCTTCACAGCTGAAAAAAAGTTAGGAGGGGATATCATAGAAAAGTTCAAACTGAGAAGCAATCCATTTGGCAGTTCACATTTAATGAATTATTAATCGATCACATTTAATGAATTATTCATCGATATTTTTATGTATCAAAAAAAGCTTTCCGGGAAACTTTTGCAATTGCTTGAAAAAATGTTCCAGAAAAGAAATAAAATGTTTTCCCATTGAATTTGGAGCATTTTTGCAGGTGTGTGTCCACTGAAGAAACATGTTCCCTGGAGAATTCCTTGGAAAAATCGCTATAATGATGTGAAAATGAGCTTCTTATGTTGATATTTTATTTGTTTGAGCTGTGTGATTTCCCATTGGCAAAGAATCTGAACAATGAAATCAATGAGTTGAATGATTTGAACACCCATGATTTGATCTATTAATTATAGCCAAAATTTCGACCTCTGAGGTCCTTCTCACAGGAGGTATTCCACTCACCTCCTTGTTTTCATCATTGTCTCATTTAAGATTCATGCACAAAGATTCAAAACAGCCAAAACACCTGCACAAAGATCCAAAACAGCCATAATAACAAACGATAACCAATAACAAATTTCCGCATGAAAACTGTTTTTTTTTTCTTTTCTAATTCCTCTCAATTTAATCAGAAAAACGTTTGAAACGAAATCTTTTTTGTGGCACATGTACATTCACCACCCAAGGATACATTCGAACAAATGGTTTAACCTTTTCATAATCAGTTAATTTCGGCATGAATTCTACGTTCTCATCGGTGACAGCCACACCCGTCAGAAAAAGTTGGCCAAAATGTCTAAATGGTGCGATGAATCATGTCTGTCACAGATGAATCATGCATGGGTTGCTTTCAGTTTGAATTTGACATTCATTCCCATCGCTGTCAGGTAAACTGTCGGGAAAGATATTTGCCAAAACATTCAAAATGATGCGATGGAAACTCCCATATTTTTCCTGGCAAGTGCACCCATCACCAATGATATAAAAGGTTAAAGACATAGGTACCTTACCACATGTTGGACATGACAGCAGGATAACATCGGATATTTGTGAAGGTATGTCAATGCCAAGTGGAATCCATTGCACAAATCACCATGAAGCACCAAAGTGCAAGATTATATATGGGCAAGCACCATCAGAACATAGGAAGTAAAAGTAGTATCCCTAGACAGTGAGTGCACATGCGAGCACAAAAAAAAGGGGAAAGAAATTATAGAAGAGTGAGCAGCAAACCATATGATTTTAAAAACTATGATTGTTAATGAATGTTAATGATTTTCTGGTAGCCTACCTACCCAAATTCTTTTTCCAGGTAAAATGAAATAAACCAATGTGGTGTGGGGTTTTTAGCAGAGCGGAAAAGATGTCCACCATTCTATGACAGGTGTTAGGAGCACCAAGTGTACCATAATGATTTAAGCATGCCGTCACCACCAGTTTAAAATAAATTCACCAGAAAGTCGACCCCTACCGGACAGTGTAAAAGTGAGAACTCCAGTGCTTGCTGTAGTATCGTCGTGAGAACACTTCATCGCAGAGATCACATGGAAATGCGGCCATGATTCGATGTGCATCGACAAAATGTTGTTCCAGAGCGTAGCCGTTCGGACATATCCTATTGCACTTCGGACAACACCAATTGCGGCTGTACAGGGGATTGAACAATATTCGATCCAGCTCGGGAAGAAATCTCGAATGGAAGGACGAAATCAAAGATGCTGCATGCTTCAGGATGATTATGGGTAAGGATCGGATAATCCTTGGTGGAGTACCCGAATCACTCAAAATGGCACTGGGGTCCATGTTGCGTAGATGAGTGTACTGCTCAGGAATTTGAACTTGTATTATCTTACGAAAATCTGCAAAAAAACATGATTTACAGTTTAAATATTTTTTTTAAATTGCATGCAAATTTGAAAATCTTGCATGATTTCAACAGAATGAACCATGCCTGCTACGGTAACTAGATTTTTCACAGACAACTTTACAAAGACTCGGGAAAAAGAAAACAATGCAGCGAAAACAATGACGGTCGCAATCACAACATAACAAAATGTGATGATGGCATAATGTGCGATAGGTTGTGAATCATGTGTTGATTGATATGAAATGGAATGCCAGTTTATTCACAAGAACAGGTTGGGAATGGAACATGATACAAAAATTTTAAGTGGTGCAGTAAAAAATTCTATTCAATTGCTGCATTGAAATGACATTGTCTGGAAATGGCGCAACAAATTTGCAACAATTTTACAACAATGTTGTGTATCCAATTTGAGCATTAGTCAATGGAAGCTGGCCACCAAATATCAAGCCAAACAAAAATAAAAATGAATGCATCAGTTGCTTTGCATTTTTCTTATTCATTAGTTTTCTGCATTTCTGAAAAGAAAAAAAAAAACAGTAAGCCATCAAGTGAGCACTTTCGTGCTTACCCTAGAGAAAGACTTACCAGACTTTATTTTTTGTCTAAATTTCCGTATTTCTGTAAACTGGTCAGTGATTATCTCCAGTTGAGTTTCCACAAGACTGGCAAAATCAACACCAGACACATCTCCATCGTCGAATGGTTTTCTGCTCTGGTGGACACCTGTATACCTTGATCTGTGACACTGACAGGGGCATAAAGGGGCTTGACGTCATTTTGAGTGTCCATGTCATCACATGCGGAGTGTGGTGACAAACTCTCCGTTATGCTCATCTGGTCGGAGCTCTCTTCGGTTTTGCTGTGGTCACTCAGGGATTTGGCACCTTTCTCATTTTCTGTCTCACCATCTGCTTGGAGGCCATGGTCGCCGAAGCTGGGGAACATGTTGTCGTTCACAATCCTCCAGAGAATTTTCTGGTTGTGCAAAACTAACTCCGAAAATGAATGGAAATTTTCAATCTTCTTGCAGCAATTTTCACAGGCCTGCTTCGGCAAGGAGTCCCCAGAGGATATCTGAAAAAAAAAAGAACGAACAAGGCAATGAAGGCATCATGGCTGAACAAGATGTTTTAATTTTACCATGACTTTGGGCAGAACTGCAGTCTTTGTCCAGATCCGACAGAATTACTGGTTACATAAAAAAGGTCAATCATCCAGGATGACAATTCGGAAATGTGTCATCGATGATGTGATGCCTTCACCTTCTAAATAGGAGTTTTCCGTGTGGAACACCCTTTTTAAACTTGGCTTAGATGGAAGTGTTCTTTAAGGAACATTTTTGGAACACAATGTTCCTTAGAACTCTATTTTCCGATCACAAATTTGGAATCTACACACGATTTGGAACACATGCGAGTGTTCCAAATCGCTGTTGCAATCCAAATTTGTTCCCAGAACACAATGCATGTTCCAAAAACGTTCCGAAAAGAACACTCCCAGCTAAGCCTGTGTTAAAATGTGTTCCAATCGAACAGATCTAATTTACAGTGCAGAAAAAGCTATCCAAGCCGCTGCTGCCAGAAGTTGTTGGCTGTGAGGTGATACCACAACAATTTCAAAAATGATTCAAATCTCACCAGAAGTCTCAAAATGATTTTCAATGATGAAAGGCACCATTCATCGAGGAGAGCAATATTTTTGCATTACACAATGACTACCAAACAAAACGCAATCAATCCCTTTGCAGGTAGAACTGGTTAGATTCACATGCTTCCACAATCCCTGCAAAAATTGTAATCCATACTTTTCAGGATCTCAAGATATTGTAAAAAATCATGTTTGGAATTCTCCCCTCTGGTAGAAATGAAATGAGCTGAGTGGTGCGGCTTTCAATTACATGAAAAGAATTTTTTTGGGCAGTGACAAAGCTCACAAAGCCAATCTGCAAATCAATTTAGATCCATTTATACTAAAGCTGGCTGTTCCAGTTGACCAGCAATCAGTCATGTTGACTGCAGCATCCTGAGAGATGAATGGAAAACTTACAAATGAAATAAACAAAACGTGTAGTGAAAGAATCAAATCCCTCACAATGACAATTTCTACTATCCAATTTCTACTCTCCAGATGAAGTCATTTTTATCAATGTGCAAAAATGGTGATCGATTATTCTGAACAATTCAGATTCAGAATCAGCGAAACCTGAGCACGCACACATGAACATAACATTTTTTGCCATATTATCAAATTTCTAATGCTACCATTCCTCTTCCCTCTGAATGAATTATTCAGATATGAACGGAACACAACGGACTCACCTTTATGTTGAAAAATTTATCAATCAGGCTGAGAATGAACAAGGTCATCTGTTGCGAGTTACTCTCTCCTTTGTTTGTATCGTCATCTGAAAACTGTGGCACGGTGAGCGAAATGAGCGGCGCCGATTCAGTAGCCTCAGATGCAATTAGGCACAGGCGGCAGATGTTCTCCGAATAGAGAGTTCCCATCATAGAGCAGGGTGCTATGTTTTAGAGGAGCCACTGAATAACACACTGGGGACGTGGCAAATACCCGAAATAAGAAATAGCATTCTTCGAAGTTCGAAAATCTGCATGATATCGATCACCCCAAACCAAAGCAATACCCTTAGAAGGGAGTCGGAGTGAGAATTTACATTATTTTTTTGCGGGATCAGGGTTCCGAAATCGAAATATGTGCCTGTTTATGGTAGTATTGATAGGCGGACAAAGACACAGACCAGGATGGGAGAAGACCAACCCAAATGAAGGCATTGAAAGCATCCCATTCCTGCATTCTCACAGCACTGCTCTGAGGCTGTGTTTCAACTGTGCACTTGCATCGACACTTCCTTGAATTGCTTCTTCTGCCCCTTCCAACTTCATCCAAATTTCATTTGACACTTCCTTCATGACGGACCTCTCAAAAAGGTTTGCTACCTGTACTCTCAGTTGATTTGAGGCTTTGTGAGCCAGCAGACATGAGCAAGATTTTTTAATGTGCTATTCGCACTCCAGACATGCCCAAGTATGGAATGTCAGGGAATGCTTAGAGCATAGGCCAAGGGATGAAGGGGGGGCATTGCTTTTGTAATAACAGACGAAAATGTTTTACGTTGACGTAACATCTTATCTATGAAGCATAGTGCAAGCAGTTCAGTGAAATGTGGAGGAGAAATTCGTTCTTTTTATGAAGTACAAGATTTACTGACTCCACAAATTGTAAAAAAGAAAGAATTAAAGCAGGAAATTATGGGATGGTTAACCTGATAAATTACGAACAAAATTGAGATTTCACCAACTTGAGACAGCTCATAAAATTTATCATAGTTTTC
>JASGXE010008139.1:0-16937 GCA_030068105.1 Sinentomon sp. SZTP_YWyxl
GTTGAGAGTCGGGCAATGGCCAACAGGATGAGGTAAAATGGTTGAGGCAATGGCTGTCAGCCAGAGTGGCCCTCCTTGCTGAGCCACCGGCCGTATGGCTGTCAGCTCAGATTGCAGTTTGGATGATGATGATGATCATTTCCAAAAAAGTTGTCTTGTCCCCTCGAAGAATTCTGGGCACACAAAGATTTTTAAAATTTTGGGGTACCAGTATTTTAAGGCCATCCTGAGTTTATTGGTGGCATAAACTTGCAGGCCAAAGGGTGCCCTTAAATCCAGTAGGTACCAAAATGTTAAGTTTAAAAGGTATCCTTAAATTCACCGTATCCTCTTTTCCCAATTTTTATACCAACTTGTGCTTTCTTTTGCTCATTGACAATTAAGCTTTCCTCAGCTTGACCTTAACTAAAAGTAAGATCAGGGACCCATGAAAAGTTAAGTACTCAGTGGCGTAGCTGGGAATCGCGAGGCCCCTCCGCTAACTAGTTGTGTGGGGCCCCTTGTGAAATTTTGTGAATAGCAATGATGTCCATTGGAGTACCTCTGGGGGGAAGAGCCGGAATTGCACTCTTCCTTTCCTGTGCCAAATCCAAAGAACAATTAACATAGCACCGACGCTACAAAGTGAAATGATGACGAACAATTTGATGTTTCGAGGATGTCTCTTCTTACCGTTTTCGCAGAAGGGAAATGATTTGGCTTGGCAGTTCACGTGTTCCCGACAACGAGATCGCTAATGAAATTTGCCAAAAAGCAACAAGAGTCAATGATCTCTATGATCTCACAAAAATGTTTGCCTTGTTTTCCCTTTTCTTGATTTTTGAGCCTCATTATCATTTTTCTCTGTTTCGATGCCGTTTTTTACGCCCGCACGGGGCCCTTTCGGCTGTGGGGCCCACCCGCGCCGCGGGCCCTGTGGCCCCAGTCGTTACGCCACTGTAAGTACTGGTACAGAATGACACTTTTGGGCCCTTAACCTACCCTTTGGGGCCCCTAAGGGGCTGCTTAGCATTGAGGGAAGAAACAGAATGAAGCCCCATGCTCCTTGAAATTGAAATGTTTTTGCATGATAACATTTTGCTTTGTGGAACATTCTCTCTCAGCTGGTGAGCACTGGGCAATGGAAATATCTTGCTCATCGGCCTGTGTTCGAACCATGCACTGCCCAGAGAGTTGGGAAGTAGACATGCTGCCACTGAGCAACCAAGGCTCATGAATGAATGAATGGTCGAGAACACCCCAAGAAAGCCTTACAAATTTCTCTTACAGAAACTGTCTTTTCATTAGGATTATTCTCATTTTATTTTTGCATTCTATTCTTTCAGTCTGCCTTATCCCATTTATTTGTTGTTGTTTTTTTTGTGGGATGGTGTCCAGCTTTAAGTTATGATGAGCCTTGCTTCCCACATCGGTTACATTTTCTTTTTGTTAGCATGTGTATTCAGTTGTTCATTTTTTTTTTTCTGAGCCGCTCTCTTCAGCAGACTGCATCCAGCATCTTCCCACCAAATAACGTGCCAGGCTGGGAGTGCAGATTCACATAATTCTCCATTTGCAATGCTCTGATTATTGTTCCTGCTGTCTCCTCACTTCGGCCGTCTCCAATAATTTTGATTTTGGGAGTAGAGTTTATCACCGATTGTTACGAGTGCATCGTGTGCCTGTCATTTTTCAGCACCAAGGTGCCAATTTCATCTGAACTCCTGTCATTTTCATTAACGTCTGCACCAAATTGGTTGATTGTCAGTGTGTTGGTCAACACCCATTGGTTAGGTCCTACCCATCATTTTCTCTGACTCGGATTTCTGTAGCAGGTGACTATTCAATCTCCCCCTTTCGATCTCCATAAAGTCATTTGGTCAGCAAAGGCTAAGTTCAAGTCGCAATCAGATTTGAAATGCAGCCTGGTTCAACTTTGTCTCAGATTTTTCGTTGGTTTTTCATTATTTTTGTGTGTTCAATTGGTTCTATTTGAAATATTTTTAGAGTTTTTCTTGCTTGCACCCAAATTTCGAGAAAGGCCTTTTGTTTTGAGAGAGGCCGGAGGATGTCTTTATTTCTTTCAATTTTTAATTGTTTCGCAACTTAAGTATTCATTATTTGTTTTTTTTTTTTCAATTTTTCAGTATTTATTTATTCATATTTTTATCTTTTCTTTCAAATCTTAATTGTTTTTTTTACAATGAAAGTTTTCCCATCACATCTGTACAAATGAGAAAATCCTCACGGGGAACATGCCTTCCTCCTCCTATCTCTTAGGTGACGTGAAATTCGTTACTGGCGGTGGTCAAAATAGTTTAACACTGGATGGTAAGTGGCAAAGGCCATGGATGTTGACAGGGGCCAAGGGGATTTTCTTTTTGCACAGTGCATGCCTTGCATGTTAGGGAATTACAGGGTGAGGCAAAAGTTTACGGCTGGATGTTGAGAGGGTGCTAAAGACTCTCGTCTGTCTGCATGGTATTTTTGGGGACCATTAGATAGACAGTCGGAGTTGGTGCCCAGTCCCTTACCACCAGTCGGTGCCTGACCTGGTCCCATTCGATTTTTCCTGTGGGCCCAGACCAGCTCAAGGCACATGTGTATCTACGGGAATCGGCACAACAATATGCAAGAGTTGAAAATTATTGTTGTTATGCACATCACAGTCGAAATCCAGTGTGCAGAAATTCAACCGCAAAATCCTGAGATGAGCAGTGGCCAGCTGGGATTGGGTGGCCACGGCACTGTGCTGCCACCAATGATGTATATATCTTAACTGGATAGCCAGCCCAGCTGCCGCAGACATGTCTCTTCCCCTCTTTGCTGGGGCAGCCATGCGGTAGGCAGTAAGCGCGATTTTTATTGCTATGTCGCGCTGCCTGCCATGCAAACTCCATGCTCCTCGTCGAAATTGCATTTTTATTTTCACTTGAACTGACCTGAGAGCTGCTAGTTTGATTCTTTTGCCACTTCTCGACATCTGGGTCACATCTTGGTTGCCCGCAACATAATCCCCTGTTGCCCTTCAATTTCCATTTTTGCCCAAATGACAATAATTGGATCCCAACAAGCGACGGCATTGCACTTGCAGCGAACATTTGCACACTTCGGCAATTCGGGTGCATCATTTCCAAGGATCCAAAAGAGCTCAACTCTGAATTTCACCATCCCAATTCGCAAGAGCTAATTAGCGCCAAATGTGACCCATGCCATCTGATCAAATTGGGGTAAACTAACAGTTCGGAATACCTGCCGACATTGAACTGAACGAGTTATCACCATTGCTCTCTGACATACTTAAACCTAACCGAACCTGACCTAACCCAAACTAACCTATCCCAAAACACATATCCTTACCTATCCTACCCTACCGTCCTCATCTTCCTGTCCTATTTTGGCCACTTGAGCGTGTGTGAAAACTCGTCCAGTTCAGCTTTTTTCAGATGTCGGCAGGTATTCCGAACTGCAACCCAAATTGGCACAAAATGCACTGGCAAACTTGAAAGTTTTCGAGTCGGGTTAACCACATTTTTACGGTGGGGACAACGCGATTCGGTTTCGCAAACTTCAAACGCAAAATTCGACTGGAGGGACAATCTATCTTGACGGAATTGGAGCAATCAATTTCGCACTGCTCAGGGATGCACCTATTTTTTGGGTTTTCGATTTTTTGTCACAAATAAATCAACGAACCTGTTCAAATAAATGGGGCAATCAATTGCATGTTTTTCAGAGAACTCGAATCGGCACAAAAGACCTTCACGTCCGTTCGGATCATCACATCTGCGCACGTTAAAGAACACCTTGCTCCTGGTCCATGACAGAGGCTTGGCAGGTTACAAATCCACATATCACGAGACACACTTCTCCATTCTGCAGAGCATGACTCTCGTCGGGAAATCCTAACGGTTGGCTTACCCACAGCCCTGGGCATACTTGTGCCGTAAAATGGATCCGAGTCGTCTCTGTTTCTTTGAATGCAGAGCGGAGTTGGGCTGAGGTTATGGGGCATTGTTCTTCTTGCGATCAGAAGGTGTGCAACAAAGGTCTTCCGAGCAAGCGCTGCCAGCTCATAATGGCAAATGATGAAGATGAAGGTTTCAATTCGATAACTAAAATCAACACGCTAAAAATACATCCTGGGCTAAAACCAATAAATACATGACGTATGATGAGGTAGCGATTCGAACACCCTGTACAATGCGAAATTGAGGTCCAGTTGCGCATGAAGTGGATCGTCCCCTCTGGTAGAAATGTCCGAAGTGGATTGTCCCCGTCCTGGCACAGATTAAGTTTCGTCTGAATTCAATTGTCCTTCTGAAGGCATTGCCCCCGTTCAATCTCTCCAGTCTCCGAAAGGTGACAAAAATGGCGTGCCTTCAAAGAAAGCGAGAATGTTTTGTGAACAAACTTTCTCCAACGCAGTTGTTTGGTTCTGTTTGTGACTCAGTTATTGAGTTGAACTGTGAGGATTCCACAACTCATCTCAGTTGGTGAAACTCTTTTCAAAACGTAGTGCCAACACGGGCCCATGTTTTCGCCAAATCGCACAAATTATAGACATGTGCTGAAGAACAAGTAGGCCTAAGTGTCCGAAGCAAATTCAGGAAACTCACATTGTTTCAGAATGTTTAAGCCGAAGCCAAGGCACAGGAGTCAACAGCAGTTGTTCTAAATATCCACAAAATCCATCGGGTCTGCCGTTTTTACATGCATCATTTTGAATTGTCACCACATTTTTGCCAGAAGTTCGACTATGAGCGTGATTTAAATGCGTTTTTTCACGAAGACCACGTTTTACCAGTCAACACAATTCAATTGTCTGAAAAGTGACAAAACATTTTTGCCAGCACAAGAGAAAAAAGGTCAAAAACCCCCTGGATTCTGCTAATTTGAATGCGCTTCGATGGCTGGCAGTCAGTCTTTTGCCTACCGCATGGACGTCCATGCGAAGGGAGAAGGGCCATGAAGCAGACCCGAGCAGACGCAGCTCGCAGCAGGTAGAAGATACAAAGCTGTCTATCCAGATTAGATAAATACAGATCAGTGGCTGCCACCAAGGGATTATACTTTGATCACCAAAGCTGAGGTCAGAAAAGTTATGACTAGCTTGACCTTGCCACCCAGCCAAAGACTGTTGCCAGGTGTGTTGAGTATCCATTCAACCTCCTGCCCACCACAAGAGCCCTGAAAACTATTTCGCATGTGATGCAACACATGCAGGTCGCTGTGCACCATTCCACTGAGCATGGGATAGAAGACCATCATGTATGAGGACACTGTGAACCATAAACAGCTGAGATGGGGTTGTGACAATTGGAATCCTATGTGTTTTAGCAGATAGGTACCTACTAAACTTGTAGGTAGCTTCCTCCTTAGTGTTTTTTGCTTTATGAGAAAGCTGCTTGGCCCTTATTGGATTGAATTATTTGTTGTGCCCTTTTCCCTTTTGATTTGCTTTGTAATATTTGGACTACAGTTTGGGTTGTGCTTGTTTTGTGGGTTTGTTTTGTTTTGGTTTTGCCTGCCTGGCTTATGTTTGTATTGTAGCCATTTTGGAAATGTCCTAGATCTTCTGCAAAAATCATCATTCAGGAAAATTGCTGTTATACAGGGTGAGTCACCACGAATGTAGGTTTTTGTCGATCGAAATTTCCGCGAAAACGGAAATATCTCCATAACCACCCCTTTATCCCCTTCAGGCATCCTCAAATGTGGCTTCATCGAACAGCAGGGGACTGAGGTCTCTGGCCTCATCATCTGAGACACGAAGAACGCATGCCTGCTGAAAAAACGCCCCTCCAACCACTCTACCCCTCCCCGCAGAAAATCACCCCTAAAACGGAAGCCAAGGGGTGGATTTGATTCGGACCACTTCTGGTGCCTTCAGAACAAGGAAATGAGCAACTTTGTAATTTAAACCATAGACCTCCGAAGCACAGTTCCGGAGATAATGCGCAGCATAGAAAACACCCCAAACTACCCTCCCCCAAAAAGGGCATAGGGGTGGAAATTTGGAAGAACCCAATGGAACCAAATAAAGCGCAAAAGAACCAGGTTCAAAAAACTCCAGGGCTCCGCAGTTGCAGGAGCAGCCGTTTTCGCGGAAAATGCGATCGAAAAAAACCAACATTCGAGGTGACTCACCCTGTATAGGTACTCTATTTCCGATTCAAATGTTTGGCATTTGTATTTATTGTGTGTTGTTCATCCATTCGGTTTATATGACAATGTTGTGGTTGCACTTAGGCCTATGCACCTTTCCGAATCATTGAATGTGCCTCTGCTAGCATTTTCCTGGCCATGGTCACATATATTCAAAGATAATGTACGCATATTCTCACTTTCACCATGATGCGTCTGCTTTGTGTGCAATAAAAGTTGGTAACACAGGCAGCCAGTGAAACTCCATGAGGTGGCCCTATGGTGCAAAGCTCCCCAAAATTTTTACTTTTCAATCGCCAGTGTTTCTGAAGTTGGCCGAGAGATGGCAGCTCTCCAAGTTCATTGTTCATATTCACATAATGCAACCCCCTGTCGGCCTGCTGTGCTGCAGCTACCCCCACCCTTCTTTGCCACACTTCCACCAACTGGTGCATCACACCATTTTTACCGTTACCACTACCACCCAGAACAGCACTGGGTATGACCAAAGCCGTTTATTTCTGCCATTGTTCTCCCTCTGCAGCTCAGCCGACAACTGAAGGGTTCATAGCAAGAACAATTTGGAGGAATTCCAAATTCTTCTGGAAATATTGGGTGATGCACACGTTTCACAAAAATGTTGAATTCCCAAAAATCTCAAGTTGAAGATCCCTGAGAAATTTCGAACATGACAGGGTTGGCAAATAAGGTGGCCCGATGAATTTAAATGTGGCATAGTTTTCTCCCCCTCACTTCGGCTGAATAGCTGCTTAGATTTATGAATCTTTTCTTGTTCCCGAGAGTTTCGTAAAATGGTGTAAGCATTGTGTTGTGATACTTGAACGGTCGATCTTTGCCAAGTCAGGAAAACACACTATAAGTCTGGAAATGCTAAAAAATTAGCTAAAAATATCGTAAAATGCTCTCTATAATCAGATGGATCATTGTGAAAAAATCAGTGAACGGATGAAGCATTGCCAACAACCACATCCGACTGTCTACCTTCATTCACAATGTCAGAGAAGCAGTGCTAAAATTTGTAAAAAAATAAATCGGCCAACTCCAAAATTTGAAAAAGGCCAGGAGTGTTTTCAAAAGGCCTTTGGGCCCATTCGGTTTTTGAAAGGACAAGGATTCCAAAACAAGAGGGTGCACACTTGCACATCAGGACCAGCCATTTTGATAGAAAAAACTAAAAATTTCCACGCAGAGGTCAATTACAAGGGATTCCTGCTTCCACCTCCATAGAGAAAAAGGCAGCCAGCTCCAAGAGCTCCTCCAGGGTCGGCCATATCTGAGGAGAGCCTGAGGTAGCTGGTAGCCCTGCAGAGAATGTCAGAGAGTAAAATTCCAAACAGTTGCAGGAACCCATAAAATAACATGCTTTCAAACAATGGGCAATATAGGTACCTCCCCACCAACCACCTCGCATACACTTCGATGCAGGTGTGGATCTGGCGTGAGTCAGGGCAAGAGGCATCCACCCTTTCCTATGGGAAAACAATTTTTACGATGGTTGATGGTTAAGAGCATCATGAACCTGACCCCGATATTCAAGGGACCATCTGTCACAAAGTCGGGTGACTGCACACGGAACACTTGTGATCTGCAAGGAAATTCTGCTGCCGTGCCTCACAGGTGCTACCCACCTCAATGTTTCAATTTTTGACCATCCCACACATTCCTTCTGCAATAAAGAACGGTGAAAAAGAGAATAGAAAATGTGACCATTGTGTGATCTTTTTTTGCAAGTTTGAAAAACTTTTTTTATTCCTGAGATTTGCAATTGCATGAATTCGCTGCCTTCCTTCTGTTAATGATGGTTTTTCAAGCTCATGCCCATGACAAATGATTGTCATTTTGTTTGATTTTTGCAAAAGTAAATCCCAATTTTTTATTGCGATCGCACCATTCCTTCCCATCAAAATACTCTTTCTTATTTTTTTTACCATCGGTGTCATAAATTTTCAAGTGTCATAAAGATGGTATTGTTTGGACCACTTTGCCGATAATTCAAGCAATCCATGAGAGATTTCTTTGCCCTTATACAGTCCTTTCCGCACCCACCTGGTTGAGGCACTGGAAGGGCAGGGCCTGCAGAAGAAGCTATGGTCAGTTTTGTTGGTTGATGTCCATAAGTCCATTGGCTGCCTTTTGGGAAGTAAGCAAATAAACATCATTAATGGCATCAAACGTTCTTAATCTTTCTCCCTCTGATTCTTCCATTCTTTCCCATACCCTCTCTCTCCCCAACCACCAAAAACCAAAAAGGCACAAGTCATGACGACGACATTCCTGGCATTGGTCAGTATGAGGATTTCCATACAATTGACTGGCTCAGGGACATAGCCAGGGATCGAATGCGACATAGACATCTAGTCAAAAAGAGGCAGGAGTCGCTGTTTGACCTCATACGTGGTGCCCACGATGCTTGGTCAGGATGGCTGTGTGTTTTACTTGTTGGTGTTATGGCCGGTAAGTACGAGGAATTTGTTTCTTTTCTTCCCCAATATTTCTAAAGCAAAACATCACTCAACCTGTAAGCACTGAGATAGATTTTGAGGGTCCGTAAAACCTGAACGAGGCAATCTATTTCTTCCTATTGCCATGGGGAACAAATCCGGTTTATTTGAAAACAGGATTTCTGCAGAATTGGAAAACCTGGAATGGCCATTCTGGAAAACTAGGCGAATTTGTTGAAGTTTCTGCAAAGTCAGGGAATATTTTGGAAATTTCCCTTTCTCTAGCAAGTAAAGTCTCTGTAACTTTAAAATGGGGCTTGACAGGACTTCTTCATCTTCTTTTATTCTTTATATTGTTATGAGGGCAGGCCACACTTGGGGCATATTGAACAACGCCCAAGTTGTAGGCCTTGTTTTTCCATTTTTTTTTTAAATCATCTCTTCTCGCCATTAAGCTGAGAGATGGAGGGCTATGAGTACCCAAAATTAGAGGTCGAACCGGTACAGGTTCAACCGGGTACAGCAACCGGTACGGGTACCGGTACACATGTACCGATTGCAACGTTCAGGGTGTGCAGAAAGCCACATAAATTGTGCCCCCAAAAATCAAAACCGAATTGAAAAATGTTGTTTTTTGACCGAGTTATTGCTGTTTGAACTTTGAAGTTTGCCTTTTCATTTTTACCAGAAGCTGAAGACATTTTGGAATGTCAGTTTCATTTTGGGAGCAAGAAATGTGTTCTAGAGACCAAATTTCCCCCCAAGCCCAGCAAAAGCACATCACATGGCACTACAATAAAAAAAACTTCAGAGAACTTTTCATCATTTTTTCACTGGTGCAAAATGAGGGAATACACAGGCGCTGGCTTTCTATGTGAAACAACAACTCAACTCTTGCAATGCAAATGTCCAAATGCATTTTTCCTTAATGTCACCAGACCTGACAAGTTGCTCAGCTAGGAAGGAAGTGGAAATAGCAGGAACTGAGGAGGGGAGAAGAAATTGTAGACGTCCAAATACCACACAAAAGATAGAACACAAAAAAAAAAGAGAAAAAACAACAAAAGTTGCATGAAGCCAGAATGGCTGGTGGCCGGATTTGAAGTACCTCTCTGGAAGGGAGTGTTCAAAAGTGTCAAATGCAATTTATTCTAATTTAACCCTGTGAGATTTCATGACTTTTGGTATCAGTATAAGCGAGGACCAAACATCCTGTTCGTAATACAAATGCGCTTTCCTGACATGTAGCTGCAGGATTGGACTGGCGATATGCACATATAAACTGAAAACTGACCAACCGGAAATTCAACCATTCTTTTAATACAGTTACCATTCACAACAATAACATGTGACGCCATCTATCGATTCAATATTAAGTGCATTTCTTGGTGTACTGGAATGGGGGTATTTGACTTGAAAAAGCCTGAAGGAAGCAAGCACGGGGGGAGCTGAAGCAAAAAGTTGGATTGGTCTTTATTTGAGAGAAGTGGGATGCGACAAAAGGAAAGTGCTCTGGTACCTACACAATCTGATAGTGGCAGAGAGAATATTCGGTGTCGTGACAAGATGGGTTTCAGGTGCAGAAACCCATCATTACAGGTTATGGTCCTGGCACATCCAGTCGAAGCATTTACCGCACGAGAAAAAATGAATGTGCGCTGGTACATGCACTTGCATGCATGGCAGATTAAAACATTCTAGGTGAGCTGTGGAGCATGGTGTTGGGGGCCAAAAAAGACTACCTGCAACCGGTAAAAGGCTGCAAAAAGGCAAAACGAAGATAAATCGACCAGAGTGCGCATGGCCTAGCGTATCCAATCGAGCAAAAGCACAAATTCGTCCCCACAGGCGGTTTCAGCCGCAAAGGTGTGAAGGTGTGGCGCGTCCAATTTTGTCCTGCCAAAGAGTTCCTTGATGAGAAAAAGATGTGCGCTGCTGCCTACAGACCTCACTGCTCAGACTCTTAGCACAAACTGACATGATCATCTCTGGAGCCAGTTCTTTTATATGCATGCACGAGCCAGATGACCTTGGGCTTCAAATGAAGTGGGTGGAGCTGGCGCACATCCCACCAAATCTTGATTGGTAGCCCCTCCCACAACCAAGTTCAACAGTGTCTCCCAGCATATAAAAAGGAAACAGCTGGAGCATTTTGTCATTCTGTTAAATGGTGCAGAGCTGGATAGGTGTAATTATAGCAGTTGGCGCTTTGCAATAGGGTTGTGTGAACCGGTTTGCTTGGACCTGCATAAGGATTTTTTATTTTTTATTTCCGTTTGAATTGCTGAAAAAGTTCGATAACTCTTCCCGTTTCAAGAGATACTTCAATTTTGTTCATCCCATTGAATTCCTGGGAAAAAATCAACCATGATTGATGTGCCACACATGTGTGTTTGCATCCCTAAAAAACACCAAAAAATCGTGGCAATTTGGGTTCCAACCGGTACAGTACCCGGTTGGATTTTCAAACGGGTACCGGTACGGGTACAAAATCAAACCGGTACGGGTACAACCGGGTACTGTACCGGTTCGACCCCTACCCAAAATGTCTGGAATTTTCAGCATTTCCATCTGGAAAATGTGGAAAAGTCGGGGAACTGTCCGATTGCAGACACCCTTGGAAACTCTGTCTCAAATTTGACGTTTAAAACGACTACTCCCCATGGTTCATTTTGGGGCCTGTAAATCCTGAAAGGGGCATGTTTCAAAACAAGTTTCAGGTTTGGGAAATTTTGTTTTACCAGTCTCCAGCCCACCTCACATAATAATTGACATGCCTTGCAAAATCATCCCGAATAGTGTACCCAATTTTACCCCTCATTTGCTGGCTACATAGATCCAGTAAAAGAGATTTGCCAAGCATGGTGCCATTTTTTGTTTTTGGTCCCCAAATGTAACTTGAATCTCATTAATATGAAATTACTTACTTTCACATTGAGAATTTATTTTAACTGCCTTGTATGTAGTGTTTGGAAACACCCATTTTTGGAATGATAATCATCTTTGTTCCTCAGGCGGACTTGACAAAAATACAGGATAAGATTCGTTTCAGTACCGAAATACACTTCACTGCCATGTTCATTTTTCCAATGACAGGGTAGAAGGATGCTTAGGCAGGAAGGATGCTTCTATGTCTTCATCTCGCAACTTTTTGTTCTCGGTGGCAGAGAAATTTTTAATTCCGATCGGAAATGATTTTCAAGCATTTGTTTTCACATTGCGATCATCGAGACGTGGACAATTGAGCAATGGCAGGCACCACAAATTGTATTACCTAAATTAACAATGGTGAAATTAAGCCTTATCAATTCGCAGAAGAACTGGTGGTGGCAGAGAAGAGCCATATGACAGGGAGAGCGGTCGTTAACCGACATCTACGAGCGGACACGACTCAATTTCATCATGGTGAATGGACCTAGTTGTGCAAAGGTTGATCAAACAACAGATTGTTGTACAGCACTTGTTTATTTTTCCTGACCCTCTCTACTGTACGTCTGCAGGTGCGGTTGCCGGTGTGGTTGACATTGGAGCGACATGGATGACCGATCTAAAGTTTGGCATCTGTCCTCAGGCATTTTGGTTCAACCGTGAACAGTGCTGTTGGTCTTCGAACGACACCAGTTTCGGAAAGGGAAACTGCTCACAGGTGAGGTTTGGCTATTCAATGTGGAAGGTTGCTCCCACCCCCCCCCCCCCCGAAACGCACAATCTGTTTTGTGGCCAGCCTTCCGATCCCCTGTCCGAGAAAATGCAACCATGTTTCTGAGGACAATTCAGCTTCAAATGCATCAAGTCCATCTGGCAAACCCAAAATGTCAGCGTTTTGGGGGTGCTGTCCTCTGTAAACATCGAGAAAGTAATGTATTGAGAGAAAGAATAGTTACGTCTCTCATGCTTTTCATTGATGCACAGAAATTGGCCAAAGCTTCGAAACTTAGAGGATCTAGGTACCTGCATAAAATGGTCCGAAGCAAGAATTGAAACCTGTGCTTCTTGCGCTACTGTGTTAAATCCTTACATCTCGAAAGTACAGAGAAGTCTTGCTTGAGAACCATATTTGATTGTTGTTCTCTACAGTTCTTACATATTTTGATGAATAATGTACTTGCCTGATTACAATGATAACATTTCGGACCAAAAATTGGATAGAGAGTTGGTACACATGTTACGTTGGGAATCACAGTCTTTTCCTCTATTCTTCAAAGCTACGGCCGGACATCTTGATTGGCCCTCTAAAGATACGACCGCCGCAAAAAAGTGACTTGGAACTGTCGTAGGTGCCATTTTGGAAAACTCCATGTAAAGTTTTTCCTGACTTCCACGATCTTGGGTGCTTTTTTGGCTCACATGTCAATCTTCGGGAATGTTGAATGATGCGGATTGCAAAAATTTTTGGTTGAAAATGTTTTACAAGGCTAACATGACCTCTGGCCCAACATGACTTTGATATTTATTTTGACTGTTACATGGCTCTGATATCTATTTTTCAAGATCATTCCCTTTCGTTTTCTGAATTTACCTTTTCACCTAGGTTGTATGATTCAGCATAAATTCCAATTGGATTTTTTTTCTTTTGACAGTCATGAGCTTTCTTTCTTTTGAAAACCTTGCATGTCTTTGGGCTAAATGTGGGAAAACAAAATTGAGCAGGACTACCCACTCCTCGATAGCTTGCATCCCATGCTGCAATTTTGTTTGGAAGGGGTGTAAAAATGATTTTCACCCCTAAAATTGGAGGCTTTTGGAGAAAAAAATTGGTGGCTTTGTTGGGCAGCTGTACTCCATTCTTCGCTATTTTAAAAAAGTGTTTGTGGCCGAAAAGCTGCTCCTTTTACTTGGCCCCATTCTACTGCGACCTGTTTTTTCTCTGCCTTGTTTTTCTTCCAGTGGCGAACGTGGCCCGAGTTGTTTGGTCACAGTAAGGATGGTGCTGGTGCATTTGTCATCTCCTACATCGTCTTCGTCATTTGGGCACTTCTCTTTGCCACCCTTGCTGCTCTCTTGGTCCGCATGTTTGCCCCGTATGCATGCGGTTCCGGTATACCAGAAGTAAGTTGAGAGTATCGTTATGAAGTTCAAGGCTCAATCAGCCTTGTGTGTTGTGTGATCTTGGTCAATGAGGCTCCTCAGATGCACTAAAATGGTCAACAATTCAACATTTGAAAGCACCATTTGGAAAAGCTGATAGCATTTGTTCAAGCTCACTTATGTCATTCATATCCAGTTTGTTTTTTGTTAGAAAATTGGTGTAACTCCAAGAATATCATAGCAGACACATGAAATTTCCACATGGTCTCATCAAATCGACCTTTAAATGTGTGCCAAATTTCATTGAAATCGAATGATAAACAAAAAAGTTAGCCGTGAAGGTACTCACCAGCACCCAAACTTTGGTCTCCTTACCAGGATGGGTGAGGGATGACCAGGTTCATGCTTCCAAGTCATGAATGACTTCGTTCTATTTACCACTTGTTTAAACCTGTTTTACCAACCTGATATTCGAACCTTTTTCTGTCACTTTTTTGCAATTAGATATTCAGATGGGGTGGGCAAATATCCTTTTGTTAACTGAGCAGTTTTCCAATCTCAGAGTTCCAAAGTTGCAGTATCCAATCAATATTTTGCGGACTGAAATTACTGCGGTTTCAAGATTTCTGGTTCTCCTTAAAATGTCGAGGCGCAGCATATTTGTTTGTCTTTTTCTTTCTTCCGTAGATCAAAACCATCCTCAGTGGATTCATAATCCGAGGCTATCTTGGAAAGTGGACTCTTCTGATCAAATCGGTCGGAATAATGCTTGCCGTCTCAGCTGGTCTTAGCTTAGGAAAGGAGGGACCCATGGTCCACATAGCATGCTGCATTGGTAAGAATGAAATGAGAGCATTTTTTCTTCTTTCTATCTTCGCTCTTGGAACTGATGGATTGTGGGCTTGAAATTATGTGCTTCTTTATGCTGAAGCTCGGTTCAAAGTTCTTCGGCTGGATTCCCATTGCAACTCAACCCTCGGGTTCAAATCGATGGCCAATAGGATCCAACCAGTCTTTGACGAGTTTTAATACATAGTTTTGATGTCATTTTTTTCTTTTGACAGGTGGGGACTTTCCCAGAAGTCAAAAGTACTAAGCTAGAAAAGGGATGAAGGTCAAATTAGAAACCTCAGAGGATCTTGTGGCTAAATCGTCTTTTTTCAAACGGGTGTTTGAAATGAATGTTGTGTTTGGACTCTATGACCATTAACTGCGCGACCCTCCGTCCACTATTAACAAAGCCTGCATCCCATTGGTAATGCTGCTGTTTCACGGAAAGAGTTTGGGCTTGTCGAAATTGTCATTCCAATTTTGGGTATAATGGTTTGATAAGCTGACATTACCATTCGACAACATAACGCATTTTTCCACTTGTCTTTGTGTGTCGCTTTCCCATGCCACCACAGTGTCTTCTGCCGAAATAAGTTTCTTATTTTTCTATGCTTGTGTTCCACTCTCTCTCTCTGTTGCCCTTTTTCAGGCAATATTCTGTCCTATCTTTTTCCAAAGTATGGCCGGAACGAAGCGAAGAAAAGAGAAATATTGTCAGCTGCTGCTGCCGCCGGTGTCTCCGTTGCGTTTGGGGCTCCAATTGGTGGTGTGCTCTTTAGCTTAGAAGAGGTCAGTCAGATGTAGGGTGCAGTTAATCGTATCTTGCTATGTTGCGAGTGTCTGTACAGAACACAGTCAACAACCTTCTGACTCTTATTTTTTTTTTAGAATTTCTGTAGAACTTTACTATCAGTGACGTTTTCTTGAACTTACGTCAGTCAACTTTACGTGAGCTTCGAAAATATTCTACAGGTCTTGCAGGTGGATATGAAGCAGTATGTTGACAACAATCAAGAGAGTTATATTCAGGTCGACATGATGCTTACCTGACGGAAGTGTCCGTTGCATTGGTCGAATTTATCCCAATGTTTCATGAATTTTGTATTAACGTTGGACACAGTCCCATTGTGAGGTGTAGACACCTGACAATGGGAGTGTCGGGCTCCTGAAACGTTGAGGTAAAATTCGACCAATCCAACGGAGACGTTCGTCAGGTTCGTTCCATGTCAACCTGTATACAGTTTCTATATTTGGCTCATGGCTGAAATATTTTTGGTGCTAATTCATTTTCCACACGTACCGACTGGGTAAAGGAATCTTTTTCCCTACAAGGCATGTGGGCGGGTCATCCCTGTACCCTCCTAGGCCTACTGGCAAGGAGTTATTTAGATTTGTTAATGGTGCCTTCATGGGACTTGCAAAAATTGGTAGTTGCAAAGGACCTGTGTTCTGCTATGTCGGATCTACGGGAACAATTTTACAGACAAAGCAGCAGATTAAAACAGTGTCGTAACAAAAAGGAACTGTCGTTCTGAGGTGTGCAATTGGTGCAGTGGGTAAAACACCCCTGACGGAAAAGCAGCATCCTTTCTTCACACTGGGGTACATATCTTTTAGGTTTGTTTGGGTGATTAAAATTGTTGAAACAAGTTTTCACTTGATTGAGATCACTGTTACAGGTCGGGTTAGGCAGTTACCTTTATCTGTGATATTTGAATGTGATCCAAGACACATGGTCTTTTTATATCTGGCGTGTCCGTTTCCCCACCCCCATCCCCTGCCTGAACCGTGCAACTTGAATAAAATGAGGGAGCATCAATGGCCAGGGTTGAAAAACGTTGTTCAGGGCCCTGGAGAAAGAAATTTCGAGCCCCGTCATGGAGAATCCCAACTAGCTTTTTATCTCCCCAGTCTTGTTTTTGTCCCGGTCGTGCGTTATACGACCCAGGAGCATCATTCCCGGTTTTTTGCACCCTTTTGACAATGACCATCACGGTTTGACTTCTGATCAGTCTGCTCTGAGGATGGAATTGCTGTGGTCTTGAGAAATGAGTGAGCATGATTCTGCCACTGGAGAAGAACTTGCCTGGTTCTGGGTGATATTGAGTTGACTAACCTTCCAAATCTCTGCCCTTCCTTCCTTCTGTGGTGCCAGATCATGATTTTTCGACACTGGGCCAGGTCTTTTTCTGATGGGGAACTCATTTCCAGTTGCCCAGAAAAAGCTGGGCTCTGTCAATCTAGTTGGCAAATGGCAACGCAAGTTTTTATTCGTGGATCCCTTCATTTTGTTTTCTCTGTTCTCACTTTCAGGTCAGCTATTACTTCCCCCTGAAGACCCTCTGGAGGTCATTCTTCTGTGCCCTTGTTGCTGCATTTGTCCTTCAGTCGATCAATCCGTTTGGCAATGAGCATTCTGTGCTATTCTACGTTGAGTACAACACCCCATGGATCTTCTTTGAACTCCTTCCATTCATTGGACTTGGAATT
>JASGXE010008140.1:0-25365 GCA_030068105.1 Sinentomon sp. SZTP_YWyxl
AATTTCAAATATCCTCAACTTCTGGGGGGATCCGCCCCCCAGACCCCCTGCCAGGGGCTCTGCCCCTTGCAACCCCGCTGGGGCTCCGCTCCCAGACCTCCCGCCAGGGGCTCCACCCCTTGGAACCTCGCTAGGGCTCTGTACCGGACCCCGATTGCTGGGGGCTCCACCCTGCAGATCCCCTACCATGTTATGTCTTCCCCACCCCCCTAAGACCCATGCATTTGGGAATGTCTGCAACAAGATGAGTCTAAACATGGTTGCGGAAACAAACCATCGGTGCAGAAGTTTGAGCAGAGCTGCATTGTCATGGAAATGAGACCCGCAGTGGGTGTTGTCGTTGTGATAGGTAGGCTGTTTGTCGGAAATGGCAGCAATGAATGAAAAAATAACATAAGTAACGCAACCAATGGTCAATTGAGGGAGTAACTCGCCAACAGCACTGTCCGGTAGAAAAAGATGCGCAATTTCACCACTCACCAGACAAAAGAAGTCAGTATAGGTAAGGTAGGTAGGCCTACCTAGGTATGTACCTAGGCCTAACTTTGCCTAATTAGTCAATCACCAAGTTTTGGCGAAATGGCATATAAAACACTGGCCTCTTAAGTCCATCGTGCCATGGGAAATGCCACCTAAATGATAGGTAGGTACCTAACATTAAATTGGAGGCTGATGATATCGTTTAGGCCTAGTTGAATTTGCCGGACATCAAGTAGGTACAATTGACTATGAGTGGTTTTGGTTGCTGGTACTGATTACTTCTGCTTCATCGATGAGCAATCCACCACTTCTGTTCATTTTAATATTTGTTCTAATTATTAGGACTTGTACAACTATTTTGCTGAAAGAAAAAAAAAAGACTAGGGCCAACAGCATTGTCAATATATTTTGAAGAACATGATGATGATGCCAGTGGAGAGGATACCTGATCAAGTCGGCCACCTTCTGCTCAGTGAGAATGGAGCTATTCTGTCGGTTGGTTTTGTAAAATCTGTTAAAATACAGAAAGAAACCAACTCCCGTGAAAAACAAAAATCTTTCTCTTTTGTCCCTACCCATGAATTGAGAAATGGTTGGACAGACATGAGGGAGGAATTCGCTGGCATGTTCCACGAGCTGGCCTTTTCCATCAGGTGTGAAAACGTAAATGAAAAGCCATGGTATGTAACCGAGTTGGAACGCACCAAAGGACCAAATCCTTCGTTGACTTAGCTAATTTTTCCATCTTTGGTGAGGTTGACAGAATCAGCTTCAATGCTTCTCCTTGCAGTTGTGTGTGTCCTTATAAGAATAGGTACCTACCCAGCCACCCATGTATCGATTAATTTGAGCTGCAATCCAATCCTTCGTTGCCTGTTTGATTAAGGCCTGCTGTCACCAAGGTATTTTTTCAGGAAATGCTGTTGCCCTTGCCAAAAATTGCATTCTTCTTTTGGGATGTTCAATGGCTGTCCATGGCCACAGGCATGGTGCATCCTGCCAACAATGTTTTTTTACTCTGTTGCCTAGCACTATAGGCAGGTATTTCCCTTGGCCGTAAGCATTTCACTTTGCACAGGGGTATACCAAACTGGAGACTTCATTTCTGCCATTTTTGAAGCTTCAGAAAGAAATACGCTGACTTTTTGCATCTGCTCCCACTCGGAGATAATCAGCAAGAATACTGGGCTTGTTCTTAAAATGTCACAAAAATTTGGTTGAATTCTGACAGAGAAATGCAGACCGAATTTTGCAGCCTCTCTTCATGTCAATACTCAGTCCCATGGAAGCCTCCTGAGAGAGATGCACCATCCAATGACAGTGAAAGAGCCACTTGTCTCTTCCCTCTTTTTTGCGTTTATTTTAGCCGAAAATGAACTCTTGTGTCGTGTCATTTCTTTGGCAAAGACACCTGCCTTTTTTATCGATGTGTTTGTCTTGCACTGAGCCTTAAAATGATTGAGAAACAAAATTTTGTTGCAAAATGAACACCCAGATTTCAAAATTTCTTCAACTTCTGGGGGGCGTCCCCCTGAACCTGAAGAAATTTGGATGGTGGGACTCCATCCCCCAGATCCCCTGCCAGAGGCCCCATTGGGGCCGGCCTCTGGCAGGGGGTCTGGGGGATGGAGTCCCCCATCCATCAGAACCTTGCTGGGGCTCTGGCTCTGACCCAGACCCCGTAAGGCCTGCGATGGCTTTTGACATTTGATAGCGACACAATTTTGGAAAAGTAGAAAAATGGAAGGTCAGGGAAATGGATCGGAAAAAGTCAGGGAAATGAAACAACAAAAAGTTTTGTGGGATCCTGGTCAAGGCGGAACGGCAAGTGCGATCGGCTCACGTCAGCTGTGTCTTTAAAACGGAACTTTCATAACTGATTTTTATTCACAGTTTTGGAACCGACAAACATGCTGTGCCTTGCTTTTAACCAGAAAGTGGGCAGATGGCGACTCAATACAACGAAGACTGGGCATTATGGTGATTCAAAACATCACGACGTGCAAATGCGAGCCACCTGCTGAAAGCAGATGGCTGCAACGGAGTGAGCCGTCAGCTTCAGTCGAGAGCTGCCTGCTGGTCACTCAATGAAAAGTGCAGCCATGGATATGTGCCATTCAAATAATAACAATGTGCCATCCAATAAGAAAGTAGTACATCCAAAAGGCATAGTGTCTGGAAAAGTTACCCAAAAGATCTGACAATTCATAACTTTCCGAAGGATCCACTGAGTTGGTGTGTTCCGAACACCCTCCATGCACACTGCCTGAAGACCAATGTTGTGAAATTTTCTCTTTTTCCTCATTGCAGTCGGGTGGCGATCTGGAGAACAGCGAAACTATTGCAGATGTTATGTTGAGATTAATTCGACAAGCTGAGCTTGAGAAACTTGGATTTTCAGATGAGGAAAAGTGTCAACGGATAACCAGTGAGTTTATTCCTTTTTTTCTCCAGCTGCCTGACACGATGTGACAATGGGGGATGACTCAACCCGTTTCCAGGTGGCCGGCTCTGGGGGTGGACGGGATGATGCATGGGTCCAATTTAGAGGATGCGAAGATGACATGTGGTGTGGACATTCGATCGCTAATTTGTTTGTTGCTGGAGAACACCCAATGGTTTCCGGTTTCACGCTTACTCAGAGGGCTTATTCAAAAACGGTAAAGATAAAAACGACAATGATGAAAAAGCCAACGGAGGCTACTAAAATGACTTGATGGCAAGCACCTGTCATTTTCCAGTAGCCTCAGTTGGTTTTCACCTGCCAATGGTGCTTTTTCCTTTTAGAGCACCCATTTTAGAGCATTTTCATCTTCATCATGTGATCATCATTCATTGTTGTTGTTTTTCTCTTCACCTGAAGAAGCCCTCCGAGTTTGGGTGAAACTGGTCATGTGTTCATTTCATCTTCGAATTGATAGCTCGATCCGAATGGATCGAGCTATCACCAGAAATGGTAGGTATTTGGTATCATTAGGTATCACCAGAAATGGTAGGTATTTCCGGAAGGGGGCAGTACTGAGATGCACGACTGTATGTACAGTGGCGAGAAAATTAATTGCACCACATATGATGTCATTGTTTTTGGATTTTTGAAGAAACCTAGTACCCATCGACATTGGTCTCCCATCATTGATTTGATGCACAGATTTCATTGCAAAAAATCCTTTTTTGAAACTGAAATAATCACAATTTTAACAGTATTCTCTGAAAGATGGAAAAAAGGCATGTGCTTGTGGTACCAGTTATCTTCCCGCCGCTGTACAACAGACCCTTCCCAGAAAGGTTCCATTGTGACCTCACATTTTCACGAAGCTTAATTAATTAAAGCTTATTAAATTGGTTTAATTTGAAATGTGCCATTCCCAGCGTCTGGAGATATATTGTCATCACATCCATCAGAAGTTATTATTCCGATTGATTGAAAATCTGGAAGAATGTCAACCAATATCTGTGTAACGTATGATCCATTCCATTCACGTTGGGTTGTTGTGTGTGACAAACTTTTCGAAAGCACTTCCCCACTTTTAGGCCTATCAATTTTTGCAATCAGTAAGGCGGCAGTGCAGTGCCGATGAAAAAAACCTTGAACCATAAGTTCATGCAGTTCTTTCGATCTTTCCGAGAAAGAAAACTGAGATATGTGACGATTTCAGATTCAGGAGAATTTTGCTGAGTGGAAATGTGCATTAAATCAAAAATAGGAAACCATTGTCGATGAGTTCGAGGTTTCACAAAAAAATGCAACCATAAAAGGTGCAATGAATGTACCTACTCTGCACTGTGCAATGATTTGTTGCAGACCAAATTGATAGCATGAATTCCGACCAAGATTCTCTTTTTTACAAAAAAAAAAAAAAAAAACTGAACTCGCATGCTGCGCAATGACCATAGAGCAGCAAAATTGGATCAATGTCCCACCCTTCAACTAAAGTCAGATCATAGAATTGGCCATTAGAGTTTTGCTAAGGCGTAGCTATGATGGTCCATTCGATCATGGTGGTCATTGGGATGTTATCATCATCATCATCATCATCATCAACCGCCATCTGAGCTGACAGCCATACGGCCGGTGGCTCGGCGAGGAGGGCCACTCTGGCTGAAAGCCATTACCTCAACCATTTTACCTCAACCTGTCGGCCATTGTCCGACTCTTAACACAATAACATTAACATAACACTCACAACTTGTGACACACTCTCTGCCACCAAGTGCAGAAAACTTTGCTTATGTCTATCTTGTCTTATCTAACTATCTATATGTATCTAATTTGTTTTTTTTTTTTTTTTTTTTTTAACATGCAGTCATGCACAAAAGGTTAAACATTCAGGAAAAGTCAAAACTGCATCCGAGCCTGAAATGGACAAAAGAAAATAAAACCTGGAACGACAAAAATAAAACAAATTAAACCTGAAATGAAGAATAAATTAAGACCTGAAACGAAAAGAAGATGAGATCTAAAAAAGCAGAATGGTTAACCTTCGAGTATATAGAACAGTCAAAGTTTCATAATGCATGAAAATCGATACGAAAAGCATGAGGCAAATGAAGTGAACGTAAAAGTAAACGATGGGAATGAAATCCTGGGAATTTGTTAGATCAATGAATCAGCTTGAATGACAAAATGTGAGCAACAAACAATGCCTTAACATGAATACAGGTTCTTTTGAAACCAGGCCTTGGATGATGCTTTACCGGAATGGTATAATTCACTCATTAAGTCCCGAGGCAGGGAATTCCAGTCACGGATAGTGCGAGGAGTAAAAGAATAATGGAATACATCCTTGTTACAGCTTATTTGCTGGATTTTCATTCTATGGTCCCATCGAGAAGTATAATTTGGAGGCTGTATAGAAGATCTCAAGTCAGTTAGAAAAGTTATGTTGTTCCTATTTACAGTTAATTACCCCACCCACAGCTACATAATTGCATTGTCGAATAAAAAGATCCACATTGTGAAGAGGCTTACAAGTCAGAGCCAGCCAAACATCCTCTTTACGGGTGAATAGACAGAGCCACCATGATATTATCGTTGCGCTGGCTGGCTGATCATGCCTAAATCATGCTGTGCCTGCCAGTGTTTCTGAAAATCTGTCTGCTGGAAGCCGGAAACAGGTACATTTCCAAATGAATCATCCTACGCTAGCAGGGGAAGCCAAGGATCTTCTGAGCACTACCCAGAAGTGATTTATATCAGGAGGAGCTGTGATTTTTTGTTCTATTCATTTTTCATTCTGTAAAAAGTTCTTCTAAAAGAGGTAATTAAATGTTTATAAGATATGTTTGAGCAGTTGTTTGTTGTGGTTAAAAAAATAAAATGGCTGGGGAATAAATAAAAAAAATGGCTGGGGAATTATCATCATGTACCTATCGTGGAGAGGGATGGCTTTGGCTGGTGAATTATCATCTGTAATCCTCACAGCAAAAACATGGAATGGTAATTACGTTCATGATGGGTGGGTTAATGAGCAGCATTAGGGGGGAATCTTCGGATTGTAAAAATGTTAAAAAAAAATTGGTGATTTTATGAAAAAAAAACTGAACAAGAACGAAACAGCTGATTCCAGCACATACCTACCCAATCCATTGGTGATTTTTTGGGCTTTCTTCAGGAAAATGGCTGTTGTATTGAAAGGATGTTAGTCGGACCAAATTTGATTAGACAATACAATCAGAGTCGGTAGAGGATATTGCAAGTGGAGGAAGTTATTCCAGCCAAATTCAAGGAAACAGAATATTCAATGTGGGGGATCTTGTAGGTATCATAACTGTTTGTTGAGTCTTGAAAGCTAGGTATAGAGTCCACGATGGCATTGGGAGCCACCTTTGAAACCATTCTAAAACTGATTTAACTGCTAAAATATAAAACGTTAAAATATCACCCTAACCGGGAAGTTAGACGATTTTATCTCCATGGTGTGAGTTGAGTCGACATTTCGGGCGCATCGTGTGTCCGTTATCAAGACAAGATAACGGATGCGCGATGCGCCCGAAACGTCGATTCAACTCGCACCATGGTGATAAAATTGTCGAACTTCCCGGTTATGGTGATGCTCAGATGTCGATTGTTCTTCAGAATCAAAGAGTTTTTCGGAGACATGCAAGCAAACAAAACAGCAAAGCAGTCCAGGAAGCTCTCGAAGCTGGCCAGCTTATGGGCTATGGCGTTAGGCCAAGTGACCCAGTTCAAGCAGTTTTATGTTCATGATATTTTCTGTAGAGTCAATCTGCACAAAGATTCCTAACAGATTTACAATGTATGTTATCAACAGTGGCCATATTTCCAACTGCCATTCACCTCAGCCTTGACTCTATGGCCAATTTGCAGCAGATGGTATGGAACAATGAAAAAGGAATAATGTGCATAGAAATTTTCAATGAATTGACTCGTTGAATAGAAGCTGGGTGCGTGAGTGACAATGAAGAACCGAATGCGGCAGAGAGATTTCCGATGAATCTGCTGTCGAATGCACGGCTGTGATCTTCATCTTGTCCATTTTGCAACTGTGACACTGATCTGTCAGCTGAAGAATGAACATCAAGACTCATTGGGTTGGTACATGCCGTAAGTTGGCGCACACCCAAGTCTACGTATTCCGCTGAATGCAGAGTGGAGATGGACTGCGATTGTGAGACGTCATTCTCCTTGCGAGCCCAACGTGTGCAACAAAGTTCATGCCAAGCCATCGGCCGTGTGGCTGTCAGCTCAAGGTGGCATTGATAAGGTTTGTGGCCCCAGATGGGTTGTTTGCACAAATTAAAACCACGAAAGAAAATACTCCACTTGGTTTTATTCACAACAAATTTGGCCATTTATTTTATTTTCTACAAATTTTGCAGTGAACATACATGAACTATCGTATCAACATTTGTTTACATTATTTTTTTTGTTTTTTATGCCCGAGAAAATCAGCTTGTGTCACTGCAGCGTGGGTCTGATATTCTGATCTAAATGAATCGCTCGGTTTCAAAAGGTAACACTAGTCCAATTTTTGGCGGTTTTGAGTTTGAGGTGTCAACATGTTTCCCAATTCGAGCCCGACCATTCAGTGTCACAAGGTTTTCAATACCTTGTCTGAGCCGCGAAATTTTGGGGGAAAGGTTCGTTCGGAATCAAAGGGTAACTTGTCCCATGTAAACAGGTAGCCTATCTGGGACAAGTTATCTTTTGATTCCGAATTACTACAGATTAAAGGGTGACCTTTTCTCCGTCATTCGGGCGTTCATTTCTTGTTTTGAAGTAAAAAGCAAGGCCCCGCATCTTATTGTTTCACACTCAGAGAAAGGACAAAGCGACAACCTTCATGTCTACCACGATAGACATGCGGTTGTGCTTTAATTTCTCTTATCAGCAGGCTAAAACGGGCTTCGCTGTTTGTTTTCAGAGATTACCAGTTTTTTGAAAATGTATTTGACGGCGAATGGTGATAGTTTGCATAACTGGAAAAGTACTGAAGTTCAGCTGTTTTTTCATCAGCTTTTGGATGTCATTTTCAGGGTTATTCTCACATCTCCGAGTTGTTTTCCTTGAAATTGTAATTTGTTGAGTCAAATCGGCTTCAAAAGGTAACTAGTCCATTACCTTTTACCCTTTCCTGTACTTCACCCAAGTGACTCACTGGCTTCATATTTGACAAAACGCCACAACAAATGACCATGCACGCCTGCCCAAAAGCACAAAGTCACAAAAGCCGACGAAATTGTTGAAAACAGTTTTTGATGTTTTTCTCGAAAACATGTTTTGTGGACGAGTTACCTTTTGAAAACGATCGATTCAAATATGTAAGAAATTAATTGCAACCAACTCAATCCAACAACAAAACCAGCAATTCCATTATTGCACAAGCAAAAATGCATTCATATTCAATTAACTGATTGCGTACTGCTGTGCCATTTATTGGATGGAGTGCGTACCGCTGTGCCATTTATTGGATGGAGCAAAAAAAACTTGATTGCTCAGAATTTTTTTGCTCATCACCCACCAAGTCAAGAGTTTTCAAAATTTATAACTAGGAATCCGGCACTCCTTTGTCGCTTGAAATGCGAACGAAAGCGTTCTTAATTGTTCTGTCCAGGTTTCCTATCATGACATGGGTTCCAACTGTGTTGGCCGTATTCCACAACGCCACAAACCCTACCCCAACTCTAAGCTTGAAAAATAGCCAATTCCACATTCAGATGCATCTTCTTCAGCGATCGAAAAGGAATATTATTGTTTATAAAAATGAAATTTTCCAGAAGAAATATTTGCATTACATTGGTTATTTTTCAAGCTTAAGGTTCGGGTTGTGGCTTTGGGGAATGCGGCCCTGTGTGTGCACGGCGGCATCATTTCTCGTTCTCTTCCGCTAACACTTTTTGCATTGCATCGTTTCGTCCACCAATATATCCGGCTCAGCCAAAATCCACCGTTTGGTATAAAATTGAGCGACCAATGAGCGTAAGATGGATGACCGCCGATAGAATGATCCAAGAAGAATGGGTTCAAATCGATTCTACACAAGACAGATGGGAGCAGGATAAAAAAAAGTAACCAGAAGTACAAAGGAGGGGTGAGAGTGTGAATGATCCCTCTGAGGAGTGAATGGTGATATGACAACTCTCAGATTCGATGAGAAAACAGCGGAGTTATGTTTGCAGTTGCATTGCATCAACCAGCTCCAGCTGCCGAAGTTGACTGGTATCTACTTCATTACAACTAAAACTAGGGTGTCCTCAGCCAAACAAATACCATTTTCCCAGAGTTTTCCAGGCAGAAATTCCAAAAATTCTAGACATTTTGGGTTCTCATTGCCTTTCATTAAAATTATTTTAATGGCCAGAATAAATGTTTTCCAAAAAGCCTGAGAAATAAAAACAAGGCCTACAACTTGGCTTTGTTTGATATGCCCCCCAAGTGTGGCCGAACCTTGCATAACAATACAAAGAAGAAAAGCAGATGAAGAAATCCAATCAAGCCCTGTTCAGGCGAAATTCCCCGACAATTCCAGGTTTGCCGACACCCCGAATACAGTTCCGTTGAATGAAACTGCTTTTACTTTCACATTCAAAGTTGAAAAAACTGCTTCCTCGGTCATAGTTTTGCTATTGGGAGCTTTGACCAAGGGAAGGATGTTATGAACTCTTAGCAAAATTGATGGATTCCCAGATGCATTTAATCCGTCCAACGGTGCATCCTTTACAAATCTACCTAAACGCATCAACGACACGTTTGGAAATGCACACGGCAATAAATCATGAGGGCACACACATGCTGTGGGTACAGTTGAGGAATAGCATGAAAACGCATGCTGTGGGTGCAGTTGAGGAATAGCATGAAAACGCATGCTGTGGGTGCAGTTGAGGAATAGCATGAAAACGCATGCTGTGGGTACAGTTGAGGAATAGCATGAAAACGCATGCTGTGGGTACAGTTGAGGAATAGCATGAAAACGCATGCTGTGGGTGCAGTTGAGGAATAGCATGAAAACGCATGCTGTGGGTACAGTTGAGGAATAGCATGAAAACGCATGCTGTGGCTGCAGTTGAGGAATAGCATGAAAACGCATGCTGTGGGTACAGTTGAGGAATAGCATGAACACGCATGCTGTGGGTACAGTTGAGGAATAGCATGAAAACGCATGCTGTGGGTACAGTTGAGGAATAGCATGAAAACGCATGCTGTGGGTACAGTTGAGGAATAGCATGAAAACGCATGCTGTGGGTACAGTTGAGGAATAGCATGAAAACGCATGCTATGGGTACATTAATTAGGTGTGGTGTTTTCCAAAGACTGGACACCCATTTGCTTCATTCTTCTCCTTGAACCTTTTTCTGCAACAAGAAACCTTTGTGTTGTCAATCTGTGCCAGCTTTTCATGTGAGCAAATCAACTCATTCTGTGGCAGAAAGGTGACACAGGGAGGAGGGGCAAACATCGCATCGCCATAAGCAAACAAAAAAATAAACATTCGCACACATTGCAGAAAACAAATTCACAAAAAAATGAAGACACGAGCAAATGCATACACAAATGAACACTGTGAATACCCGGACCAATGCACCAAAATGACTTGTGAAACAAAGCAAACAGTACACAGGGTGGTCCAGTAAAACAAATTAATCTTCTGGACGTGGGACCTTCCATCATCTTTGCCGTTGTGAGCTGACAACCATACAGCCGGTGGCTCGGCTTAAACATCCAAAAGGTTTAATGTTTTCTCTTTTGATCATGGAGTGACACCACGTTGGGTCATTTGGTTTTTCCAACCCCAAGAATTGACTGAATCAGGAATAAACGGAAGTAAAAAAAGGTCCTCTTTTTCTGGACCACCCTGTAAAAGAGCAGTTTTGCTCAGGATAACCAGCAGGTATGTGCTGTGTCATGTATACAATGCAACAATTAAAACGCCTAGACCGTTGTGCTGGCACAAGAAAAACGGTGAATATAATTTGTGATCTACAAAACAACAAACACCAAATTTCACGCTGTTGCATTGATGTTGGCGGACTACAGACATGTTAGGATGTTCTTACAAAAGAGGCAATTGTGATTTGTCGACAGATTTCTGTGAAATTTCAATGACTACACTGAAATTCCATTGCCTTGTAGGATACAGGGTGTCCACAAAATGTCCCACCAATCCCTTGTCAATGCTGTTTACGAATTGAAGTCAACGACCTCCAAAAAATAGGCAGCACCACCATGGGAGCGAAGAATCCAAGTGACTACCTCCGCACGCCTCCCCCTTCCCCGTTTCGTACATTTTGGATACCCCGAAGCCTTGAGGTACCACCAAGAATAAAGAATATTCATCGAAGCGGAAAAATCCAAAAACAGGAAAATATCAGGCATCCCCAGGAAGCAACCTGTCCACCCTGTGGAATTGTTGTGGGTGGCTTTTGGTGTCCTCTGCCTAAACAAAATGAATGCATTTTATAAAAGACGGCCGCTGTCTTTTCTTATGTTTTTCTCACACCCTGCATTTGATTTTTGGACAATACATTCATTATTTACAATGCACACTACACACCCAATTAAATTAAATTTGAAATGATCAAAAAAGCTAAGAGCTTGCGAGTTGATCACAATTCTTCGTGACTACTCTTCTCTCTTGGTTGGTGGTCTGCTGCATCTAAAAAAGAGAAAGAGGGAAGTGAGAAGTGAGAAGAAGAAATGGCAGACTTTTAATGCTGATATTTCCCAGTTGAGAATGCACCAGGGCTCGCCAGTGACAATCCAAGAGGATGCGTTAAACAAGCTTGGATACTTGAAGGAAGCATACTTAAGGAACATACACAATGTGCTTTGCATCAATGTGTTTATTAACATTAGGGGTGGGCCACATAATTGGAGGCCTATGAGAGTTGGGATTACCCATTCATTTAAAGGTGGGACACAATGTCTCCGTGTGAGGTAGGGTGCAGAACTGAGGCTAATAAAGTCTAGAGTTGGCGGCATTTAATAGTCTTGTCGAATTGACAAAAACAGATGTGCGATGTGCCCGAACGTCGACTCAACTCGCACCATGGAGACAAAATCGTCGAACTTCCCGGTAAGGGTTATATTTTAGCATCAGACACATCTCCAAGTTTCCAACCCACTGTTTACAGTTTGTTGGATGGTTGTCTTATCCTTCTCTATCACGGTTTTCATGCCACCCACAGTCAGCTCTAACAGTCGTATTACTTACAGCTATCTCAGGTAAAATGACAGCTGAATAAGCCAGGGGTAACCAATTTTCCATGTGTACCAAACCAACATGGTTGAGTTAACGATATCAATATTGTAAAAATGAGGGCAGGCAAACCAAAATGCGGCCATTTGCATTATAGTGGCGGCGGAATTAATGTACTCATTCATGTTGTAAAAAGTGCAGCTGTTCAGATTTTATCAAAGCTGCAGAAATAAAAGATCCTCTTTTTTCGAATATAACCGAGGTCAAAATCAAACAGCTCCAGAAAGCTCTGTTGAAATCTGGCGCTTTAATTTCTCCTGCCTGCGTAGGAGTAAAAAGAAAGAAAAAAAGTTTCGGAGGCAACAGTTAATGGAAATAACACATGTATGGGTACATTAATTCCGCCACACTATACAAGATGGTAGAGGCCCCTTCTGGGAGAGGAAAAGAAAGTAAATGGATTCACATACCTACTCCACCATCCTTTATCTTGACATGAGGATGCGTGTTGTCGTCAGAAGAGGGCAGGGTGGCCTGCTGTTGTCGTTGTGCTGCCCCCTTCCTCTCCTTCTGTATCCTCTCTTGAAGTCTCTTTATTTCGTTGTCATAGTCGGTCCACTCGCTGACTATCCTGGCTGCTGCTGTCAACTTTGGCTCCTTTGTCAGCGGATTGTTACACTGTGAACAAGTGAAAGGTTGAGAGGTAACTTGGGTGTTCCATTTCCGTTTGAGATCGCTCGAAATGGGCAAGTTCCGATTCATCTTCGTCCATGGATTTTGTCCGAGTTGTGGGTCCCCTCCCCCACAACGGACGCTCTTGGGAATATGAACGCAATTCAGCTTTGTGAAAGACGTCAAACTCTCCCATGTCAAGGTGGAAATTTTGCTATGCTACTATCACTAAGTACAGTGATAAAACGGTTTGTGTGCAGAAAATAATGATTCCCAATAATGAAGGCAATGCAGGAATGCCGGATACCAAAGAGCAATTTTGCATGATTGTGGAAAGGTTACATTTTGATAAAAGCTGCCAAGTTCTGCTAAACATTTCCTTGCATATTGTTTGCACAATGAATGAAGCATACTCCTAACCTTACAACTTTCAAACAGCACTCTCCGAGGAGCTTGTTATAGCTTGTTTAAGTCGAAACAGATCAGCGGAGATGAACCCCAAGTCGTGGCATGGAGATGGTCGACCGAGAAATCACACCACAAAAATGCTTTAAGGTATCCTAAAAGCCACAAAGTTCTTTGGAGATTCCAAGAAGTGGTATGCGTGATTGTGAACGTGATTGGTGTCTCGTTGCTCAGCTCACCAAGACTTACCAAGTCAATTGTTTTGGCATATTTCTTGGACTGGTCGTCACACCACGTTTCACACCAGAGCCACTCTTGTGGCAATGACTTGATAGCTACCTGGTGTATCATGTTGTTTGGTAGGTCCTGGTAAAAGAACAAAAAGTTAACCATTTTGATTGAAAAATCTCAAAAAACACTTGTGCATAAATCTGTTCCCCCTTCAATCCCATGGGACCACGTATGGTCCCATATCTATAGAGCTCTGAAAAACAATTTCGATTTTCAACAATGCTCTGTTGACAAAATTAAAAAGGATTAGAAATTAAAATTTCTCCCTTTCTCGGTATAGTTTGTCTTGGGATTTACAGGGTGTTAACGAAAAGGTGGGGCATAATTGATAGTCGGTATTCCAGAAGCCCATACGAATCACAATTTTCTGTAACGATTTGTGCTTCAAACCCCCATTTCCTGGTTGTCGCCCCCCAAAAGACCCCAAATTGGGCCCCATGGGAGGCATTGGGAGGTGAAGTCGATTAAACCGTAGAGATCCCATTTTTTGCAGATGGGTTCCTCGGAACAAACTGATGAAAAACGATTCTGCGAAAAAATGTGCTCCGACCCCCACTTTCGAGTTTTAGCCCCCAAATACCCCAAATTGGGCCCCTTGGGGGGCAATGTAAGAGGTGAAGTCGATTTTATCGTAGAGATCCCATTTTTTGCAGATGGGTTCCTCGGAACAAACCAATGAAAAACGATTCTGCGGAAAAATGTGCTCCGACCCCCACTTTCGAGTTATAGCCCCAAAAATACCCCAAATTGGGCCCCTTGGGGGGCATTGTAAGAGGTGAAGTCGATTTTATCGTAGAGATCCCATTTTTTTGCAGACGGGTTCCTCGGAACAAACCAATGAAAAATGATTCTGCGGAAAAATGTGCTCCTACCCCCACTTTCGAGTTATAGCCCCAAAAATACCCCAAATTGGGCCCCTTGGGGGCATTGTAAGAGGTGAAATCGATTTTATCGTAGAGATCCCATTTTTTGCAGATAGGTTCCTCGGAACAAACCAATGAAAAACGATTTCTGCGGAAAAATGTGCTCCGACCCCCACTTTCGAGTTATAGCCCCCAAAATACCCCGAATTGGGCCCCTCGGGGGCATTGTAAGAGGTGAAGTCGATTTTATCGTAGAGATCCCATTTTTTGCAGATGGGTTCCTCGGAACAAACTAATGAAAAACGATTCTGCGAAAAATGTGCTCCAACCCCCCTACTTTTGAGTTTTGAAGCCCCTAAAGACTCCCATTTGTCTCTTTCAAATGCATCAATGGTACCACTGAGGCAAATTTAGGAGGCCATATTCCATTGATGCTTATGGGTAGGAGTAGTTGGAGACGTTCTTCTTGGGCTTATCGAACTTCCAGCTAATAGGTCTACTTACGGGTGCCGCGTATTTGGTGTCCTGATGGGGAAAGTCTCCCTGGCCAACTCGAAGATATCCCATTTGGGCAGAAGACATATGTGGTTCCAACATGATGGAGCCCCCGCTCACTTTGCTGGCGATGTTCGTGAACATCTCAATGGCGATGTTCGTGAACATCTCAATGGCGATGTTCGTGAACATATCAACACAAAATTTCCAGAACGGTGGATTGGCCTCGGTGGGCTCGTTTCTTGGCCTCTCCGTTTGCCTGATCTGACGCCACTCGACTTTTTCTTGTAGTGTTGCGTCAAAAGTGACAAATGTTCCGAAGAAAAATTATATAGGTACAATCAGATATCATAACTGGTGACCCATCATTTTGTTTTTCATCAGCTTGTTCCAAGGAACCCATCTGCAAAAATGGGATCTCTACGATGAAATCGACTTCACCTCTTTATGGTGTCCAAATGCAATGATTTTGGTGTTTTTGACAAGCTCCATGCTTCCTCTGCAACTCTTCTCTGGGTCGAAATCATGTTACAACGAAAAATCGCACATTTGTAACGAAATTAAGTACCTAAGGGAAGATTAGGGGTGAACGGTGATCACTGATTTTACGATCATGATCGTAAAATCAGTGATCACCGTTCACCCCTAATCTTCCCTTAGGTACTTAATTTCGTTACAAATGTGCGATTTTTCGTTGTAACATGATTTCGACCCAGAGAAGGGTTGCCCCGAATCAGGAATCAAGTTGTTGACTTCTCATTTGTGAAGCCTTGCAAGGCTTCACAAATGAGAAGTCAACAACTTGATTCCTGATTCGGGGCAACTCTTCTCTGGGTCGAAATCATGTTACAACGAAAAATCGCACATTTGTAACGAAATTAAGTACCTAAGGGAAGATTAGGGGTGTACGGTGATCACTGATTTTACGATCATGATCGTAAAATCAGTGATCACCGTACACCCCTAATCTTCCCTTAGGTACTTAATTTCGTTACAAATGTGCGATTTTTCGTTGTAACATGATTTCGACCCAGAGAAGAGTTGCCCCGAATCAGGAATCAAGTTGTTGACTTCTGTACGGTTACGTACAAGGTTGAGCTGGCATTTTCATGTACAACACAGTACTTTTCCGGCGACAAATTGGCAGCCATAAATCAGAACAAATTTGCAGGGCTTCCTGTCAATTTGGCGTTAGCCAAATCTTCACCTCAGTTGTCGGGCCAGTTTATGCAAACTCAGCAATACCATAAGACGGCACTTTCAGTTAAAAGGCAAAAATATACGAACAAGATTTGTGGCGTGTGCCGCCGGAAAAGGTCTTCTACGTGGCAAATTTCCAGAGCAGCAACAGCCAGCAGGCGGCTTAATTTCACCCTCCCCTCTTCCTGTACGTGCTGACGTGTATCACTTTGAGTTGTCAGAGAATTGGTTGCCGTCAGTTTTTAGGTAATTTTCCAGACGCGGCTTTTGCATAAAAGGTTTTCCCCGAATTATGTGAGGGTTCACTTCACCTCGAAAAGTCACACTGAAAAGTCTCTTGCGTTGTGGGAGTGTTTGCTTCCAAGTCAGTCTCAAGTCAGTGTCAGTTCCAGTTTCCATCTGTTTCCAGTCAATTGTCAATCATCTCCGTTCACCTTGTTTCATCATAGTTTGGCGGTTAGTTAGTTTAGTTCTTCTAAGTCGTAATGGCAGTAAGTCGTGCCAGTTCTGTAGAAAGAGCGTCTGTCCTAAGAGATGCAATAAACACTTATTTACTTTAGTTTGAAAATGATAACCACTCGTATCCGACTCTTCAATTATCTGTGCAAATTTATCAGTGTAAGATTTTAACAGTTTCGACATAGCGAATCTCAATGGCAGTGAACCCAATGGTTGGTTGGTAAACGAACTCGTGGTATCGCTGGTATTTCCCTGTCCCTTCCAGAGTGCTGTACAGTTATTTATGTCCAGAGTGCTTTATTTCGTGTTTGTCAGTTCGGCCAAATGTGGGTGCATCAGCAAACAGAAACTCGAGATTAGTGGTAAAGATTCGTGCTGGCGAATCACATGGTAGTCAGTTGTCCGTGTTTGCTGATTGACCCAAATATTGGCCTGAACTTGCAAGACACATGGGAACCAATTGCAGTGAGAAATGTCAGTTTGAGTTCTCCCCCTGTCCCGACCATTTCCCTTTGTAAGTACGTGTGGCGTCCCCTGAAGTTGTAGATCCCATTCCCCGTACAAGTCCCATTCCCGTACAAGTTGTAGATCACAATCCCAACTCCCGTACAAGTTGGAGGTTCCACAATAGAGCCACCACATTGGGAAAGCTGCAAGGAGATCGCAAATATGTCGAAACTCATTCTTTTTTATAATGGCACAGATGGAATCGGACACGAATGTTTCTGAGTTAAATAAAAATTTGATTGTGGAAGACCGTACGCATAAGCCCAAAATTCTGAAGAAAATGTCCCAGCTGTCAAAGACGCTCCTCGTATTTCAAAACGTATTTTAAATATTTCTCCTGACTTGGCCTTGCAAGAAGCAGTGCAGATTGAGTGCGGTCGTTTTGAGCGAAGCAAAACTGCACCCGCAGCGAAATTTATTGCAAGAGAAAAGTCGGTGTCTTTTGATTTAACGCCTGGGTCTTCCAAAAGTCAGAGTGACACAGAAAAACCGGCCGAAAAATCTTCGGAAGGCGTTGCAAGAAAATTGAGTTTTGATATTGACGAAAATATTGTTGAACAGAAGAGCGAGAAAATGACTTCTGCAGTGTTAAATAATGGATTGCAGTTGAACCCTGGATTTTTTGAGCCTGAACTTGGCATTGAATCAGATGATTTTCTCGAGCGTTTCCAAAGATCATTTCATTTGAAGGTTATTTATATTTAACCAGTTTTTAAATAGAAAACAAAACCGCACGGTGCTATCTTTGGTTTGTGTATCTGCAACCAAAACAGCACATGTGCGTTATCTCCAGGATAAAAATGGTTTAAAAAAACCTTCAAAAAGAATGATAATTTATTTGCAGCCTCGAAAAAATTGCCCCTTCAATCCCATGGGACCACGTATGGTCCCATATCTATAGAGCTCTGAAAAACAATTTCGATTTTCAACAATGCTCTGTTGACAAAATTAAAAAGAATTAGAAATTAAAATTTCTCTCTTTCTCGGTATAGTTTGTCTTGGGATTTACAGGGTGTTAACGAAAAGGTGGGGCATAATTGATAGTCGGTATTCCAGAAGCCCATACGAATCACAATTTTCTGTAACGATTTGTGCTCCTGCCCCCCATTTCCGAGTTATCGTCCCCCAAAGACCCCAAATTGGGCCCCATGGGAGGCATTGGGAGGTGAAGTCGATTAAACCGTAGAGATCCCATTTTTTGCAGATGGGTTCCTCGGAACAAACTGATGAAAAACGATTCTGCGGAAAAATGTGCTCCGACCCCCACTTTCGAGTTATAGCCCCCAAAATACCCCAAATTGGGCCCCTTGGGGGCATTGTAAGAGGTGAAGTCGATTTTATCGTAGAGATCCCATTTTTTGCAGATAGGTTCCTCGGAACAAACCAATGAAAAACGATTTCTGCGGAAAAATGTGCTCGCACCCCCACTTTCGAGTTATAGCCCCCAAAATACCCCAAATTGGGCCCCTCGGGGGCATTGCAAGAGGTGAAGTCGATTTTGTCGTAAAGATCCAATTTTTTGCAGACGGGTTCCTCGGAACAAACTGATGAAAAATGATTCTGCGGAAAAATGTGCTCCGACCCCCACTTTCGAGTTATAGCCCCAAAAATACCCCAAATTGGGCCCCTTGGGGGGCATTGTAAGAGGTGAAGTCGATTTTATCGTAGAGATCCCATTTTTTGCAGATAGGTTCCTCGGAACAAACCAATGAAAAACGATTTCTGCGGAAAAATGTGCTCGCACCCCCACTTTCGAGTTATAGCCCCAAAAATACCCCAAATTGGGCCCCTTGGGGGGCATTGCAAGAGGTGAAGTCGATTTTGTCGTAAAGATCCAATTTTTTGCAGACGGGTTCCTCGGAACAACAATGATGAAAATGATTCTGCGGATAAATGTGCTCCGACCCCCATTTCGAGTTATAGCCCCAAAAATACCCCAAATTGGGCCCCTTGGGGGATTGCAAGAGGTGAAGTCGATTTCATCGCAGAGATCCCATTTTTTGCAGATGGGTTTCCTCGGAACAAACTAATGAAAAACGATTCTGCGAAAAATGTGCTCCAACCCCCCTACTTTGAGTTTTGAAGCCCCTAAAGACTCCCATTTGTCACTTTCAAATGCATCAATGCTTCCACTGAGGCAAATTTAGGAGGCCATATTTATTGTGCTTATGGGTAGGAGTAGTTGGAGACGTTCTTCTTGGGCTTATCGAACTTCCAGCTAATAGGTCTACTTACGGGTGCCGCGTATTTGGTGTCCTGATGGGGAAAGTCTCCCTGGCCAACTCGAAGATATCCCATTTGGGCAGAAGACATATGTGGTTCCAACATGATGGAGCCCCCGCTCACTTTGCTGGCGATGTTCGTGAACATCTCAATGGCGATGTTCGTGAACATATCAACACAAAATTTCCAGAACGGTGGATTGGCCTCGGTGGGCTCGTTTCTTGGCCTCTCCGTTTGCCTGATCTGACGCCACTCGACTTTTTCTTGTAGTGTTGCGTCAAAAGTGACAAATGTTCCGAAGAAAAATTATATAGGTACAATCAGATATCATAACTGGTGACCCATCATTTTGGTTTTCATTAGCTTGTTCCAAGGAACCCATCTGCAAAAATGGGATCTCTACGATGAAATCGACTTCACCTCTTTATGGTGTCCAAATGCAATGATTTTGGTGTTTTTGACAAGCTCCATGCTTCCTCTGCAACTCTTCTCTGGGTCGAAATCATGTTACAACGAAAAATCGCACATTTGTAACGAAATTAAGTACCTAAGGGAAGATTAGGGGTGAACGGTGATCACTGATTTTACGATCATGATCGTAAAATCAGTGATCACCGTTCACCCCTAATCTTCCCTTAGGTACTTAATTTCGTTACAAATGTGCGATTTTTCGTTGTAACATGATTTCGACCCAGAGAAGAGTTGCCCCGAATCAGGAATCAAGTTGTTGACTTCTCATTTGTGAAGCCTTGCAAGGCTTCACAAATGAGAAGTCAACAACTTGATTCCTGATTCGGGGCTCATCAATATGTGCACATGGACAGGTAAACACCAAATGAAGAAAATAGTTCTCTGGAGACTTTCTGAGTGGCACACACCAGATTAAGACCTAATGGAAGGAAACACTTCGTTTGAAAAGTCCTGTCGGCATGTTGTCAGAATCTGAACTGGGAGATCGTGTTTTCACTGAGCGTGAAATTGATTTTGGTGTTCAAGGTCCTTCTATTCGGACAAGCATATCAGTGTGACTCACTAAAAGAACACTACAAGAAAGTACAGGGTGCCTCAGCTACCAGTAAATTTCGTATTCTGTTGTTCATTTCCGTCTGTGTTTGTCTTTTTTCTCTTTTCCGTATGGAATGTTTGCTGCTGGCAGCTGCACACAAAATAAACTTTGATTGTCGAGCTGCGATTATACCGGGCCCGGCGTCTAACTGATTCCATGGCCTGCAGCGAGATTCGTTGAAATGTTGTTTGTCAAACAGGTGTGAGCGTCAGCCAGCAAAGTTCACAGCAAAATCCACGTACAAAGGCGGCAGCACACCAGGCGGGCTGCTTATCGTGACATGTGTGAAAAAAAAAACAAAAAAGCTATTGTCGCTCTCTGGTGATTTCTTTCATTTGTCGCCCAGGTTGATTTGCTTTGATGCGGTCTGGCCATAGGTTGCAAAGCTGAAACATGAGTGCTTTCCCACATGTGTGATGATCCAAACCTTTTTTTCGGTTAAACCTTTGAAACCATTTGAGGAACAAAAGTGCTCAAGTTTCGGTGTTATAAAATTCCACGTTCCTGCCAGGTATTTTCAAAGCTTGTGCGATTTTTTTCGTTACATGATTTCGGCCTGCGGAAGAGTTGTAGAGGAAGCCTTCCTGTTCCACTTTCCAAAAATACCAAAATCATTGAATTTGAACACCATTCGACAATTATCTTGACAAGAGAAAACGCGACATGACAGCATCGTTTTGTTTTTGAGCGGGGAAGAGGCCGCGACTCCCACGGATTTCGAGGGATAGGTATTTTTTGTTTTCACCCAATTCAACTGCAAGCCTCTAACAGCAAATTGAGCAAGAGTGCCGTAAAATTACTACAGAAACATTCGGTAATGTCCAACAAGAATTTGAATGGCGATTGTTCCGTTGTCTGCAGGAAAACGCATTTTGAGCATAATGCCACGCCGATAGGTGTACGTTGATGATTTTAAATTGTTCTTATCTAATTGAAAGGGCCTTTCGGATGGGTAAATGATTTCAAACACTGCAAATACTTCTTTTCCTCGCCGCTCGGCGAATACTGCTTCTCTTTTTTCCTGGCTGGAAAGAATAGCACCGCCTGTGTTGCTTGAAATGTGGCATCCCGTTTAACACTGAGAAAGGAGACCACACATTTTGTGCGTAAAAATGGAAATGCCACAAAATTATTTCCTTTTTACACGATGATGAAAACAAAATAGGGAGTCTCCTCGCGAACATTGAAATACTGGTGTGTCTCTTCATTATTTGCCGTGTAAAACGTGATCACACCCTCATTTTTTCATTCCTGACAATGAAACCCCTTTTGTTGTTTCACACGAACATGCATGAACCTGTGAAATGATGATGTGGGTTCAAATCCAAGGTCTGAAATTTTAAAATGGATTCAGGATTTCTCTCTTGAAATAATGTGCCTAAATTTCTGCGCTTGCATTGATGTGAAAGGTTCAATATAAAACACGAGGACTCACCCAATTCCACAGTCTAATTTCTCATGAAATAGGTGGAGTTTTATAATTTCACGTAAAATACTGGAGCCCAACAGCACACCACAGGGCACCAATTTCACGCAACACCAGAGAAAGCAGTCGAGAGAACGCTCGTTGCTTATTTACTGTGCGCATAAAGCAGTGACAACTATGTCTAATGTCGCCTTTAGCTCAAGGCTTGCCACACCGAGAGAACGGCAAGCAAGCGAACAACACCCGAGACGATGACAACTTTCCTTATTTGCTTGTTATAGCCGCAAAAATCCTATTTCTTATCAGAAATGCCAAAATGCGTGCTGCTCAATAAATCTTTTTGCGATTTTATTGTTATTTCGAGGAGGTTTTCGGGAAAACGTTTTTCTTTCACCTTTGCTTGCATTGACATGCGACACTAACTCCCCAATTTGCAATCGTTTTGGTTTATTTTTTTGTGATTTTGATTTTCGGACCTCCATCATTGGCCCATGGGGGGCTTTTCGTGGTGAAAAATCCCCGGAGTGGGTTTTCGGAAAAAGTTATTCTTTTACTTTTGTTTGAACTGCCATGAGGAACAATCTCTGCAAATTTCTATCATTTTGGATGGTTTTGATTTTCGTACCCCCAAAATGGCCCACGGGGGTTTTTCGTGGTGAAAAATCCCCGGAGTGGGTTTTCGGAAAAAGTTATTCTTTTACTTTCGTTTGACCTGGCATGAGGAGCAAACTCTGCAAATTTCTATCATTTCGGATGGTTTTGATTTTCGGGACCCCAAAATGGCCCACGGGGGCTTTTTCGTGGTGAAAAATCCCCAAAGGAGTGGGTCTTCGTGGTGAAAAATCCCCGAAGGAGTGGGTTTTCGGAAAAGTTATTCTTTTACTTTCGTTTGAACTGGCATGAGGAACAAACTCTGTAAATTTCAACCATTTTGGATGGTTTTGATTTTCGGGACCCAAAATGGCCCACGGGGGCTTTTCGTGGTGAAAAATCCCCAAAGGTGTGGGTCTTCGTGGTGAAAAATCCCCGAAGGAGTGGGTTTTCGGAAAAAGTTATTCTTTTACTTTCGTTTGACCTGGCATGAGGAACAAACTCTGCAAATTTCAACCATTTTGGATGGTTTTGATTTTCGGGACCACCCCAAAATGGCCCACGGGGGCTTTTCGTGGTGAAAAATCCCCAAAGGAGTGGGTCTTCGTGGTGAAAAATCCCCGAAGGAGTGGGTTTTCGGAAAAAGTTGTTCTTTTGCTTTCGTTTGAACTGGCATGAAGAACAAACTCTGTAAATTTCAATCATTTTGGATAGTTTTGATTTTCGGGTCCCCAAAATGGCCCACGGGGGCTTTTCGTGGTGTAAAATCCCAGACGGGTGGGTTTTCCAAAAATGTATTCTTTCACTTTTGTTTGCACTGGCATGAGGAACAACTCCTCAAATTGTCTGCATAGGTACCTTTCGAATAATGACTTTCTCTCTATAAAACATGACAACATTTCAACAGAGAGAAGAGTAGATATTTTAATTTCTAAGTCATCAAATAAAAAACGAGTGTTGCTTGTTGGAACTTTTTGATTGATGATCTCTCGAGATCGGCATTTTTCATCTGGTAGTGAAGGGTTAATAATCGGATCACTAATCAATCATTGTAAGGATGACTGGTGTTCTGGCCATTCCCAGTCAGTCTCCCAACTGCTAAAATAGGGATCAAAACAACTCACAAGCCATGTGATACTATGAGCTCATCAAATCTTTACAAGTTTTATTTTTTTTTTTCATTTCAAAGCAATTCCGGATCATTTGTGGCCCAAGCTCCCCATAAATCCAAAATCTTGAAATCATTATTCACTTGAACATAGATATCTGTTTTTTTTCTCTTTGACTGCGTAAGTAGATATCTGTTTTTTTCTCTTTGACTGCGTAAGTTCATGTCAAGTTTGTGAACACCTTGGAAATTAAAAAAAAATGTCCAAAAGCTGAGAAATTTTGAGCCAGGCCAGAAGAAACGTTTGGTCTGGAGATTTTAAGTGGCCTGTTTTTTTTTTTTTTTGTTTTTTTTTTTTATTATCCTGTGCACTTAATAACTTTTCAGATATGGCGAATGATCAGAATGCACCTCCTGGAAGTTGGCTCACCAATATTCTGACATCTGGGAAGTTTCAAAATGTGAACAACGTTGACACATCCCAGGAGAGCACCCCGACTCAGACACCCATCCACCAACGGAATCCTGGTGTTCCTCAGCACATCATGAATGATGACGAGGCATTTTCATCTCACAAATCATCTAAGAATAATCCAGGATCTGTGCTGAGCCCACAGAAGCCGGTCAATCTTCTGCCAGAAGTACCTACTCAAACTAGTCGTAAATTATCCGAACGAGAACAAAGAGACTGTGATGTGATTGGTAAGTTCGATCAAAAGGCATTTTCTTTTGCTCCGGTAGATTATCAACTTGTGTGTGCCTCCAGTTGTGGTAGGCCTACATACCTAAATTGAGATGCCACATGGAAATGAAACAAGTTTTTGTGGAAAGTGATCTGCACCAATTGTGTGTATGGCACCTTTTTTGTTTAGTTATCATCAGATCCGGCCCCAGGACCCAAAAAAGGCTAAACTTCTTTTTGCCAAGATCATCTTCATAAATAGAAAGGTCCCCGTGTCTCATCCAGATCCCTTCGGCACTGTTGGAAAGGCCACATACGTGGCTCATGACCAACAGCCAAAGAGTTTACTTGGTTGGAAATTGCATCACTACCAAATTAAAACACACTAATGCGTTTGCTGTCACATGATTTTTCCTTCTCTCACAAGAACTGGTTGGGAATCTTATAAAAATGAACTTTGGTTCGGAAAAACAAAGGGTTGATTTCATATACTGGTACAAATGGTTGATTTACTTTGTGAGATGGTTCACGACTTTCACAATATTTACTTCACAATGCTTCCAACACCTGCAAATAAAATGGTTTATTTTTTATCTCAATTTTAACTGATCAAGTTGCTGGACAATGCTCTCCTTCTGCAGTCTGCACATGCCCATCTTCATTTACGGCCTTGTGGGTTGACTGTCATTGAACAGTAGGAGGGACTGATGCCCTGAAATTGCCAAGGATTTTAAAAGTGCATAACTCGTGTCAAAAGTAAATATTTCTCTGTTTGGTTTGGATTTTTGGGGCCAGCAACAAAGTGGCCATCTTATATGCCACAAATTTGCAACTGATACCGTACCAGGTTGATCGTGACTGGTTCGACACCGTACCAGGTTGATCGTGACCGGTTCGACCTCTGGATGAAACATTTCCCGACGTCATTGTTTCCTGATCTTTGCTATACAGTTAGCTGACTGTAAATAATGGAAGAGACATCCAGGTATAGTGTTAAAACTGGGCTTAACATTCTACTGGGAGTTGCTGTCCTCCTAATGTCCTTGTTGGAATTTTATAGTTTTTGATATCGGCGTGGTTTGTACAATGGGCCCACTTTTTTCGTCACTAAAAAAGCGCTGTCCACCGAGCAAGAATTCTCCAATAAAATATTTTCGTAACGTATTTTTCTTTTCCAGAGCGATTAATCAAGTCTTACTTCTACATTGTCCGCAAGTCAATACAGGATAGTGTTCCAAAA
>JASGXE010008141.1:0-19161 GCA_030068105.1 Sinentomon sp. SZTP_YWyxl
AGAGCAAATTATCTGTACAACAGCGCCCAAGAAGTACTGAATGTGCCTCGTGAATTTGGCATCTCATGCGTGGTTCATCCACTAAAGCAAGTCAAAAACGTCGCCACCGTGAATCATTCCTTCAGCGATCGTCTGCAAGCAATGACTTTCGTTTTTACATGCGTTGGAATCGTTACAGACGGGTGGCAAGTGTTCGCCTTCAAGAAACAGCGAAAATTGTGCGGGCACACTTTGAACACACATGTCGATTTTCCTGCTGAATTCCATGACTGGAATTTTGCTTGTCCCTGTCATAAAAAAACAGAAGATCCAGAAGTGTGAAATTAAATGGAATTTTCTTGAATCCGTCCGCGGCTTCATCAGATTCGCCGTTTCCGATACAAAAGCATATGGTGACAGAATAGAATGAGAAAAATCTGAAATTTGGCAAAAAGGGCAACCTCGTTGAATGTGTTCGCCCCTTTTTGGTTGCAGAAAATTGATCGATAAACAGTGAAGTGATATGATGTGTGGCAGATTGTTCTTGTGCTCGGTCACTCTTGACGCATGCACAGTGCTCCGACCCACCTCACGAGACGAGATGCACCAAATTGCGGTGGAGACTGTAGGGTGGACAGCAAGTCCGACTCGATGCAATTTCGTGGGCACACTGGCGCTCAAGTCGTGACCCGAAAAGCACTCCCGCAGAGCTTCAAGTGGGAGACCTGTGGTAGCGCTTTTGTATAGTTTCTCAATTATGGGAGCACAAAGGGTTCAGGGCATGTGGGATCCGCTCTCCCATACCCTCAGGGTGGTCAGGATAGCGCACTCCCAGAGCTGTCGGACACTTTGAGCACTGTGGATAATCATAATTACGTAGAGAGAAATAAAAATGCAAGAATTCGACAGTAAATTGGTGCATTGCACAATTTGGGTATTTGGAAGAGAACGAGAAAATATTGAACTTTGGAGAAATGTTACTTAAAAGAGAGAAATGTCTTTCATCCAGGCGTAGCAGACATCTCCAGTGTGCTAAACGCACATTCCAAACATTCTCTTCTCTTGGTTGTCTATGTCCGAATTGTAACTTGCCCTGAAGTGTTACCCGCACTGAAAAGCAAAATAAGCTTTTTCTTGTACAAATACTGAATTTCCACTTGCCTCAGATATTATGCTGCGCGTTCGTTGATCAAAATCGGCCACTTCGAAATCAAGTGAAGTCGAACCATCAAGCAGATACTGGCAAATCCATCGAGGAAAAAATTTCGGGCTTTCCGCCTCTTCCAAGACAGCCAATGCCATGGCCAGACCAGCGGCTCGGTGAACGTCGCAGATAATGAGTGTCGATGAGCACTTTGACAAAACAGGTCCTTCTCCTTCGCAATACTTATTCACAGACTCTTGCAAAAAGACTAAAAAGAGATAATCAAAAACAAACTTCATTTTCACAAAAATAGCTATGGCACAAGATGGATGCAAAGCACGTTTGACCGCTTTACAGTATAATGCATGGGGTTTTTCCTTATTTTTACTTTTTTTTATCTGTTTACTGTGGAGCTGTGCCCCCTCCAGCACGTTGGCTGCAAATACCGAGTTCCGCGTAAAATTCGCTCGAGTTTTTGAACGGACGGTCAGTTGCAGCTGAGCGCATTGTGGACGAAAGCACCCCGAAGGCCAGTACTTAGTCAATCTTGAAATTATGCACTTTCCATGTGTGCAATGCTTATTCTGATTTGTGTGTGCTTTCAGGAAAAGGCGAAACATGCATGTGGCCACCAAACCCAATTGAAAATCCAACATGAACTCTTCTGATGTGCGAGGGGGTCGGATGGAACACAACGAGAAAAATGGAGACATGCATTGCATTGCATTACCTGCTGCAAATTGGTGGCATCACAATGCGTCATCCCTGGATCAAAATGCAAATGTCCACTGCGCATGATCCACTTCGATTAGCCTGTTATGCGTGTCTTCTCAATCCGTACTTTGTCCCATGTCTTCATCTCGGGGGACGGTCAGTTGTGCTGGGAGCGTCGGGAGGCGGTCAGGTCGTAAAAAAACACTGGCACTCTTTTATCAAACGCGGGTGATGCCCAATCAGATGTCGCTGTTCAGAGCAAACCTGTCTGGCCCGCCTCTTTCGGGACGTTCGAGTTACGACCATCGAACTTGAAACAATTCTGAATGCGAAACAAAAAACGAAACAAGCGTGAATGAGCAGCAAAAATGATTCCAAGTGTTTCGAGATGCGCGAGGCGGGTTGCAGCAGAGCGGCTGTTGTTCTGATGGTGGTTATCGGATGCCATGTTCTCTCTTGTGCAAAAATGAATGCTGTTCAGCTGCCAGTCATAAGGTTTGGTTCAATTGTAAGGCTCGAGATTCGGCCTTTGGATTTCAGATATTGTTGCCAAGACAATTGCAGCACATTCGTGCAACTATATGTGACATATTGCGACCGGCAAAAAGAAGCAAGACATAACAGCGGTGCAGATGCCATTGGCTATCATGCAAACAGGTCTGAAAGTACTGCAGCAAGGTACCCGAATCACAATTTCGGGCAATCGTCATTACCCTCCCGAAACTGTTCCTCGTCCTCTTGTAACCATCTGCTGAATCGCCTCTACATCCTCCGAAAGACCGGAATGTCCTCCTCTGCCTCCTCCAATCCGTCCATGATGACCACTCCTGTTGGTGACTCGCTGGTCTCGCCCCATTGTGCTTCAGGGATATTGTATGCAGCGATTAACCGAGGTAGGGCTATCTCGTGGTAAACGCGGTCCCACGCCCATGTTGCACAGGTGGTGTTTTGTATCCAGGTGTCGGAAGCACCAGCAACCCAAATTGGTGCCATTGCCGAGGATGACATCTGCCCCAATCACTGTGTCGCAACCTGGGAGGAACCGTGATGTGAGTTCGAATGGGGTGTTCCCAATCACCCCTGTCAGCAGATGGAGTTTTTACTAGTTTTTAGGTCGCAGTGGTTTCATATGCCGGATGTTTGCCTTCTCCAATTGCCACACCAAGTCTCCTTGATACTAGCGATCGGGGACTGTCCAGGTCCAAAAATGAAAATGGGAGAGGAACCGCATTCACAGGATCACGACAATTTTGGAGATTAAGAATGGTCCATCAAGATGGCATGATTGCCTGAACCACGTGACGCACAATGACAAGGTTGTGTGTAGGCAAGTTCTGCGACTCCATAACTTTTTGTATCAACATGGAAGATAAAAACACGGCAATTTTTTATGAAATGGAGTGAAGAATGCCTGGTTTCCGGTTAGGCAGAGCATCACCTGAAGAAAGTATGATTTGTTGTCACCCCCCCCCCATTTGTTGCAACAGTTCTTAATGAGCAATGCCGATATCTCCCTGGTCGTCTTGGGAAGAGAAGCTGGTACTCGGCAGAAGCCCCTCACATACTCATCTGTGGCAGCTTTCAAACGTGCCAGTTCGATAAATGCCTTTTCAGGAATAACTAGTTTTTTTTTTAACATTGAGAAAAACCATTTCATTGGGTACACCAATTTAGCGTCTGTTCGACATGCCGAAGAAGTCATGCATTGCTCTTGATTCTGTATAGAAATCATCCTGAAAAGAGGAAAATTCGGATTGGCCTGGTTGATCATTCAACTACATCCAAGCTGGCAAAATACGAATAAGTAATGCATTGAAATTCTGGCAATTGTGAGTCAGAGAACAACACACTCCATTTGCTTTTTTCCCATGCGAATGCTGAAATTTCAATCAAAGGTCTACGACTGTTAAAAATGAGTCCTTGCCTCGAGCACAAACTTGATCCATGATCAATGCCCTGCAACAGTGAGGGTTTATTCTCAAAATGCAACGTGGGAAATGTGAAAAAGATAAAACATAAAGGAGATTGTGAAAAATGGCAAAGCAGCCAAAAAACACTGGACTTGATGGACATCTGGCACGTTCATTGCATTGCATTGTGCACAATTGTCTCAAGGTCCTTGAAGAAAAACAAATGCAACAGAAAATAGAGACGAATCATCAAGAAATCAAAACAAAGCTCCCAGACATCAATTGATTGTCCACGAACATTTCCCTGATAAGAACTATCGTCTATCGACTACACTGGTGATCTTAGGCATCACGGTCAACCTGAAGTGTAAACGTGTTTTGCTACACGGAAGCGAGGAGTTGTAACCATGCAACGTACACCCCTAAAATACTGCCATGGGAAACCCGCACATAAAGGGAGTAGAAACCCTAGATCTTGATCCATTGGCAGATACAACGAAAAAAACGTCACGACAAATAGTTTTCGAGGTGTGATAAGAGAGCATAGATGGAAAACCATAAGATGAAAGTTTTGCAAGAGCGGGCTGCGATGGTAAAGGTCACATGCTTGAAATTAATTAGCACTTCATGAACCCCTCGTTTGGACTCGTGAAATTCTGCTACACCTGTACAAACCCAGGAGCTGTTTGGTGCAGACACCGTGAAAAGAGTTGTTGTGAGATGGCGGTTTCAGTCATTTATAGACCAATGCCCAAAAGCTGACTGCCTTTCAACGGAGACTTCAAATATCGTGCCCTTGAGACACAGCTTTTTCTCTAACATGCATTATGATGCGTTCTTAAATGTACCTTGGTCGTCTTCATTGACGAATGGTCGCCACATCAGCTGCCGGTTCACCGGAGACCGGCTGCGACTTCGGGACCTGCTGCGGCTTTGACTCCGCCTCCTTGGTGGCGTTGGAGGCGGTGTTGGAGCAAATTCCAACTCTTCCGGCTGCGGGGTTCTCCGGATCAAATTTGGACACCCAGAAGGCCCTGGAACCGCCGCAACCGCGTTGAAAGCTTCCAATGGTCCCACGTTTCGTACACAGACCGATGCTGGAGGCCTGGCTGCTGAGCTAGTGGTTTGGACGACTGCAAGTGCCGGAGCGGAAACCTCAATGGCCAGTTGTGGGTCGTCCCACTGGTCCAGGAGTTCTGAAACGAAATAAAAAATTAAAGACGGTGATCAGGCCTCATGTCCAGAAAGGTTTCCCGCGGATGAATCGTGATTAAATCGGAACGGAACAGAACTTTCGACCGAACTCCTGTCACTTTTGTAAATTCAGTTTCACTGGAAGAAACGGGGGCGCCGAACCCATATAAAAGATACTCATGCAAATGGGGCTGTCACATGGTTTAACCAATATTTTCACAGTTTTTTCGTCCACACTGCTACAGAATGGAACAACTTGGCCTTGAGCGAGTTGTGCCACAAAGAAGCGTAAAAATGATAATGAATGTTGATCACATTTTGCAGTAACCTGCAGAGTTTCGTTGAAAATCACCGGCTCGTGAAACGAACGCATGCACAATTATTCGTATAACAAACCATTTCATCCGACAATGCCACTCGTTCAGGCATTTCAAGCTGTATCTACAACAAAACTTTACAATATCTTTTTGCAAAACCTTTTACGATACCTTTTGTAAAATCTTTCTGTTTAACCTTTTATAAAACCTTTTACAACAATTTACAACCCTTTACCATACCCAGAACAAAACCTTTAATTGTGGCCAAAAGTGTTACGATTTTAGTCCTGGCCTTTAATGGTGGAGAAGTTCTCGTTTGTAACGTAGGTAATATAGGGTTCCAGACACACCTGAATATCACCTCAAGGGCATTCTCTTATTTCATAGTCATGGAGATCTTTCGTTTTGACGTCAAATAAAAGCTTTGTATATGTCACTTATTTACGCTGAAGACAGCCAAATATCAGAAATAGGGTGGTCGACGCCAGATGTGTTCCTTAAATAGGCAATAAAACTCTATTTAAGCATTTGGAGGCTCGGGGTGATGCCTATTTTTGAGTACCTGCACATTCAAATTTCGACCACCGTTTGTTATTATTATTTGCCTTCACAATGAATGCCTGCAAATTCGAATTGCAACCACCGTTTGTTATTTTTATTTGGCTTGTTGTGCGTATCTGGCCTTTGAATTTGTTGCGAGAAATCTTGCGAAAACTGCCAACACCCTGAGATAAACTGAAAATCGTTTCATGCGATCTACTCCATGTTGAACTTTTCTTTTGTGCCAACTAAAAAATACGGCCTGTCCCGCAAAGTCACATATTCCCCGTAAAGGAGAGCAGCTGTTTTGATTACCTTGTTCAGAATTGTTGTCTGCTCGCTCATTCTCACAGATGACAGCCTAAATTCATGGCGACGGATATTCGTTTTCATTCTGCATTCCATCAGGCAAATGGGCCACCAAGATTTTTGTTACAAGACACACGTCATTTGTGCAAACATTACACAAAGAGGACCCAGTGCATTCCCACGAGGTGTTCGAAGAAAAGCTTGTGAAGTTAGCATGCGACAACGTTTGCACTTCTTGTCCGCTATTTTCTCCTATTTGACTGGACTAAGAAGTACTGAATGTGCTTTGTGAATTTGGCATCTCATACGTGGTTCAGCCACTAAAGCAAGCCAAAAACGTCGCCACCGTGAATCATTCCTTCAGCGATCATCTGCAAGCAACGACTTTCGTTTTTTACATCCGTTGGAATCGTTACAGACGGGTGGAAAGTGTTCGCCTTCAAGAAATAGCGAAAATTGTGCGGGCACACTTTGAACACACATGTGGATTTTCCAGCTGAATCCCATGACTGGAATTTTGCTTGTCCCTGTCATAAAAAACGGAAGATCCAGAACTGTGAAATTAAATGGAATTTTCTTGAATCCGTCCGCGGCTTCAGCAGATTCACCGTTTCCGCTACAAAAGCATATGTTGACAGAATAGAATGAGAAAAATCTGAAATTTGGCAAAAAGGGCAACCTCTTTGAATGTGTTCGCCCCTTTTTGGTTGCAGAAAATTGATCGATAATTGACGTGTTTTGCTACACGGAAGCGAGGAGTTGTAACCATGCAACGTACACCCCTAAAATACTGCCATGGGAAACCCGCACATAAAGGGAGTAGAAACCCTAGATCTTGATCCATTGGCAGATACAACGAAAAAAACGTCACGACAAATAGTTTTCGAGGTGTGATAAGAGAGCATAGATGGAAAACCATAAGATGAAAGTTTTGCGAAGAGCAGGCTGCGAGGGTTAAGGTCACATGCTTGAAATTAATTAGCACTTCATGAACCCCTCGTTTGGACTCGAGAAATTCTGCTACACCTGTACAAACCCAGGAGCTGTTTGGTGCAGACACCGGTAAAAGAGTTGTTGTTAGATGGCGGTTTCAGTCATTTATAGACCAATTCCCAAAAGCTGACTGCCTTTCAACGGAGACTTCAAATATCGTGCCCTTGAGACACAGCTTTTTCTCTAACATGCATTATGATGCGTTCTTAAATGTACCTTGGTCGTCTTCATTGACGAATGGTCGCCACATCAGCTGCCGGTTCACCGGAGACCGGCTGCGACTTCGGGACCTGCTGCGGCTTTGACTCCGCCTCCTTGGTGGCGTTGGAGGCGGTGTTGGAGCAAATTCCAACTCTTCCGGCTGCAGGGTTCTCCGGATCAAATTTGGACACCCAGAAGGCCCTGGAACCGCCGCAACCGCGTTGAAAGCTTCCAATGGTCCCACGTTTCGTACACAGACCGATGATGCAGGCCTGGCTGCTGAGCTAGTGGTTTGGACGACTGCAAGTGCCGGAGCGGAAACCTCAATGGCCGGTTGTGGGTCGTCCCACTGGTCCAGGAGTTCTGAAACGAAATAAAAAATTAAAGACGGTGATCAGGCCTCATGTCCAGAAAGGTTTCCCGCGGATGAATCGTGATTAAATCGGAACGGAACAGAACTTTCGACCGAACACCTGTCACTCTTGTAAATTCAGTTTCACTGGAAGAAACGGGGGCGCCGAACCCATATAAAAGATACTCATGCAAATGGGGCTGTCACATGGTTTAACCCAATATTTTCACAGTTTTTTCGTCCGCACGGCTACAGAATGAAACAACTTGGCCTTCAGCGAGTTGTGCCACAAAGAAGCGTAAAAAATGATAAGAATGTTGATCACATTTTGCAGTAACCTGCAGAGTTTCGTTGAAAATCACCGGCTCGTGAAATGAACGCATGCACAATTATTCGTATAACAAACCATTTCATCCGACAATGCCACTCGTTCAGGCATTTCAAGCTGTATCTACAACAAAACTTTACAATATCTTTTTGCAAAACCTTTTACGAAACCTTTTGTAAAATCTTTCTGTTTAACCTTTTATAAAACCTTTTACAACAATTTACAACCCTTTACCATACCCAGAACAAAACCTTTAATTGTGGCCAAAAGTGTTACGATTTTAGTCCTGGCCTTTAATGGTGGAGAAGTTCTCGTTTGTAACGTGAAGGTAATATAGGGTTCCAGACACACCTGAATATCACCTCAAATGGCAAACAAAGGGCATTCTCTTATTTCATAGTCATGGAGATCCTTCGTTTTGACGTCAAATAAAAGCTTTGTATATGTCACTTATTTACGCTGAAGACAGCCAAATATCAGAAATAGGGTGGTCGACGCCAGATGTGTTCCATGAATAGGCAATAAAACTCTATTTAAGCATTTGGAGGCTCGGGGTGATGCCTATTTTTGAGTACCTGCACATTCAAATTTCGACCACCGTTTGTTATTATTATTTGCCTTCACAATGAATGCCTGCAAATTCAAATTGCAACCACCGTTTGTCATTTTTATTTGGCTTGTTGCGCGTATCTGGCCTTTGAATTTGTTGCGAGAAATCTTGCGAAAACTGCCAACACCCTGAGATAAACTGAAAATCGTTTCATGCGATCTACTCCACGTTGAATTTTTTTTTGTGCCAGCTAAAAAATACGGCCTGTCCCGCAAAGTCACATATTCCCTGTAAAGGAGAGCAGCTGTTTTGATTACCTTGTTCAGAATTGTTGTCTGCTCGCTCATTCTCACAGATGACAGCCTAAATTCACAGCGACGGATATTCGTTTTCATTCTGCATTCCACCAGGCAAATAGGCCACCAAGATTTTTGTTACAAGACACACGTCATTTGTGCAAACATGACACAAAGAGGTCCCAGTGCATTCCCACGAGGTGTTCGAAGTTAGCACTTCTGCAGACAAAGTATGCCAACAGAAGTTAAAGAAAGAAGGTCAATAATTGCAATGAGCGAAAGATAGTGTAAATTCAGAGACAAAAGGTCGTTTGGATTGGTTCCTAAAACGTTGAAAGAGGACCAGCCTTGTGACTTTTAAATCGAAATTACCGTCATTTTTCGCCCTACCCGCATTGCCCTATTTTTCACTTTGGCTCACAAAGTTCACACTATTCCACAACGTGTTGTTTCCCAGACCGCTTGGTCCAACACCCGTTTAGCAATAGATCGCTTGGGGTTGATGGTCATTAAAACAAGGTGCAAGAATGTGATTTCCTTACCGTCAGCATCGAACATATCAGGCGACGCCGGCCCGTCGATAAATGTGTCACCATCATCTTCATCATCGATGTCTGCTGTTACATAACCTTCCTCTTCTTCATCGTCATCGACCTCCTCTCCCTCATCCTCCAACCCCTCCTCCGCCTCCTCTTCCCCCGCAGCTGCATGCAGAAGACCGAGGAGGGCATCCTCGGTCTCTTCTTCTTGTTCTTGTTCTTCTTCCCAGATCTCGTGTTCTGAGAGCTCGTCGGGCGTCCTCTCAGCAGGCGCGACAATAATTCCGGCTTCAATAGCTCCACTGATGAAATTTTCGGCTAAAACGGACCGGATGAATTCTGAAATCGAACAGGAACGAAAAAGGATTGTGATTGTGGCCAGGGATGGGTAAACGTATAAAACTCCACGTATAATACGTGCGTATAATACGCACGTATAATACACGTAGAAAACGTATAAAACCCAAAAGTTGAGTGATACCTCATTTTTTGCAGAAAAAGCTGCTCTTTAACATGCTGACATTCTATTTATCACATAAAAATAATGACAAGCATCATCATCAGTGAAAGGAAAAAAGATTAAAACAGTTTACCAGTGAAGCCCCGTTTTTCTTTCAAGTTGGCCACACAAGATTGTATTCGTCACACACCATTGTAAAATGCATGTCAAAATTGCATGTGCACCAACCATGTGAATGTTGATGCTGCCAAATTGGAATTATTTACTTGCGTCTTTTATAACATAGGTCTAGATGTATGCAGCTCATGTGCCTGGTAAAAGAGAGAAGTGCACAGAAAACCAAAAATGACAAAAATGGGAGAAGGCTAAAAAATAACATCACTGTCGACATTATTGTTAAGCAGCAAATGCATGGAAGAATGGTGGCAATGAGAAAGTGCCAAAACCCAACCTCATGCTTTGTCTAACCTTTGCAACCTTAATTTGCGAGGGAAGCATGTACCATAACGAGAGTGGCCCCAGAAATCCTGACTGCCGGATTCGATCCGGAGCTGCCTTACCCAACTTCATTGGGCCAACTCAATATTCCTGTGCCAATTCTACTTCTGGTCTGACAGCATCACCGGAAAAACAACTCAGCAGTGACAGCCAGTAAATGGCAAGCACACATGCTTGAGACTGCCTACTAATTTAAATGGCATTGGAGTGAAGGCCTGGCATAATGCACTGGGTAACCATGCAATCATTGGCACGATCGTTTTATCACGATTGCTTCATCGTTGTTTCATCGCGATCATTTCATCATCTACCTATTTCATTTTCTTTCATCTTTGCGACTATTTCATTTTTATCCACTAGGTATCTATTTTGTACATTTCATTTCAGATTGTGAATGGGTGTGGTGTGTGCCGGCTGATGATGCTTGCTTAGGGGTGCTCTTGAGTGATTGTATCTGTGTGATTGTTGTCCGTCTGTTATCGTATGCTACATGACTGGGTCCCGTCCACATTCCGATAATGTTTTCCGAACTCCTGCCCCCTCCCTACTTTATCCATCCTCCTTACAGATAATACAGCTGACGATCGCATAGCATTCCCTTCCCTCCATTCCTTTTCCCAGGTATGTAATGGAACATTGCTGTTTTCTGAGAATTTTGCTGCTCGCCATTGATGATCGCCTTGATGGCATGAGAGTGTGGTGTGCAGACTAAAAAAAACGTTCGCCCAAGATCAGCGCAGAGCACGTGGCAGAAAATCTTGCAGGAACTGCAAATGTTGAAAAAAAGGTCAATCGAAGTCCTGCCACTTGCCAGATGCAAGCAAGATAGCAGCTGTAGGATGGGAGTGAGAATTCTGGCATTTGAGTACTTGGACAGCTTATGGTTCGTCGATGTATGTATCATAGGCAGAGCATAGGATCCGAGGATTTTCAGTTCAAATGAAATTTCGAGAGAAAATGGCAATTATTTTTCTTGATTTTCGTCAACAGGCCATATTGTACAACAGTGCGACCTGTTTTGAAAAGAAAGCCACATGTTTGTCAGCAGTGGTTGGCATTGTGAAGTTCAGCAGGCGATGCGACCACGTCAAGAGATTAAAAAACAAAGTCACAGTTTTATTTTTTTTGTCTGTTTTTAACATCTTGATGTGGTCGTATCGCATGCTGATCCAAAGCCATAATTTTAGACAAAAAATCAGAAAATGCAAATTGAACTCTTAAAATACGTGGGTTGAACCAAAAAGTTTTGCAACTGCCCTGTGTTTTTATAATTTTTTGGAATATTTGTTTTCTCCCTATTGGAATCCTTCGAGGTACTCTTACTCGACATGTGCAGAAAGTTGCAATCGAATCGGTCACTTATTACATGTTTAGTGGTGATATGTTTGGGGAGTGTTTCGATGCTCTGAATTCACCACTTTTGCCATGTCTCGAAATTGATAAAACCGCTTTTTGGTGATGGCCTTCTTGACTTTTGAAAACATTTGCAAAATTTCAAGATGCCAAATGAAGATGGAAAGACAGATGGTGCAGCTCCTCAGCTTTATTTTCAGCCATAGTGGTACAAATTCATCTTGTTTTGTGGCAGGATGCTCATGTCATGCAAAATCAGAAATTTGGCTGTTCTGATCTTGGCTGTTTCTGGCTGATTTCTTTAAAATGCTCGAGGGGATATGTCTCGTACTGGTATTTTTTCTGCAAGTAGAGACCCCAAGGAATGCACACTGACAAATAGGGGGCCACGAAAATGGTAGAAAATGATGTAGCAATGATGTTGAGCTCGTTCAAGGCCATTTTTGGACACCGTGTACGAGCGCTAAGTACTTCTAAACTCAATTTTTCAGCTATGAAATAACTTATCTGATTTTCAACAATGCAATATGAACAACAGGAACCACCAAAAACTCGTTTCAAATGTGCGAATTTTTTGGTCACAGTTTCGTCAAACCGCATCCATATGAAAAAGTGGATGTGTTAGGACAGTTTGTCGAATTCCGTTATTTTCAACCACAACTGGAAACACTGGCCGGGAAAATGCCAATTGTGCCAAAACCAGCTGACAGATTTGCTTCACATTTCAAACTGAAGTTGACAAAGAGCTGATCTTTCTCAGGTGAATATATCACCAAATTCTTCTGAACGGTTTAAAAAATACAAGGCAGTTGCAAATACTTTTGGTTCAACCTACGTAATCCCTTCCTGTGATCGTCGTCAATATTCAGGTTTTATTCCTCCCACGCTACCCTCAGTTCTGAAATGACTTCAGAATTGAATTCCTTGTTAAATTCCACCCCCAAGTCATGTGTCACACATGTTAAATTTTTGCACACGTATAATATGTACGTATAAAACACTTTTATACGTACGTATAATACGACGTATTATATGTAGAAAACTCACGTATAATACTTAAGTATTATACTTACCCATCCCTGATTGTGGCTCATCCTCCAACCCCTCCTCCGCCTCCTTCCCCCGCAGCTGCATGCAGAGGACCGAGGAGGGCATCCTCGGTCTCTTCTTCTTGTTGTTCTTATTCCCAGATCTCGTGTTCTGAGAGCTCGTCGGGCGTCCTCTCAGCAGGTGCGACAATAATTCTGGCTTCCATAGCTCCACTGATGAAATTTTCGGCTAAAACGGACCGGATGAATTCTGAAATCGAACAGGAACGAAAAAGGATTGTGATTGTGGCTCATCCTCCAACCGCTCCTCCGCCTCCTCTTCCCCCGCAGCTGCATGCAGAGGACCGAGGAGGGCATCCTCGGTCTCTTCTTCTTGTTGTTCTTATTCCCAGATCTCGTGTTCTGAGAGCTCGTCGGGCGTCCTCTCAGCAGGTGCGACAATAATTCCGGCTTCCATAGCTCCACTGATGAAATTTTCGGCTAAAACGGACCGGATGAATTCTGAAATCGAACAGGAACGAAAAAGGATTGTGATTGTGGCTCATCCTCCAACCCCTCCTCCGCCTCCTCTTCCCCCGCAGCTGCATGCAGAAGACCGAGGAGGGCATCCTCGGTCTCTTCTTCTTGTTGTTCTTGTTCTTATTCCCAGATCTCGTGTTCTGAGAGCTCGTCGGGCGTCCTCTCAGCAGGTGCGACAATAATTCCGGCTTCCATAGCTCCACTGATGAAATTTTCGGCTAAAACGGACCGGATGAATTCTGAAATCGAACAGGAACGAAAAAGGATTGTGATTGTGGCTCATCCTCCAACCCCTCCTCCGCCTCCTCTTCCCCCGCAGCTGCATGCAGAAGACCGAGGAGGGCATCCTCGGTCTCTTCTTCTTGTTGTTCTTGTTCTTATTCCCAGATCTCGTGTTCTGAGAGCTCGTCGGGCGTCCTCTCAGCAGGTGCGACAATAATTCCGGCTTCCATAGCTCCACTGATGAAATTTTCGGCTAAAACGGACCGGATGAATTTTGAAACCGAACATAAATGAAAAAGGATTGTGATTGTGGCACCTTGTTGGCACTCATATGTTTCAATCAGGACTTCACTCGCTGGAACAGCGCCCATGCTGAGTCTCCGATTCGTATCGGATACCTGTTTTGTTTTTTCACGCATTGAGGTAATACTTAAAGATGGATTATTTTCGGCCATTTAAGGGGAGAGATCTAAGCAGTTAGAGTCCCCTAGCTTTGTGAATGATTTGCAAAAAAGCCACCAACGCTAAATGAAAGATCGCGGTGTTGCGTTCATCTCGATACCTGGCAATTGAACGAACTTGTAATTCCCAGATGCCATGTTTGTTTGACATAACTCGAATTATTTTGGCACTCTGGACGCAAAGTCTCGAAAAACTCTGATGAGCCCTGGTGGAAAGTCCTCGAACATAAGTGATATTTTATTGGACATGTTGTTACAGAGGACATCTAATTTCAACAGGGCTTGGTGCAACTTAACACCTACACGCGTGTCATGATGATAATTCGCGGCGAATGCTGCCATTGATTCTGAATGGCGCCTGAGTTCTTAGTGAAGTCCTATGTTCGAAGATTTTTGATAAGTATTTAATCAGAATGTAACTGCTGTAATTTGTAGGGATGTGGGTTGGATAATTGGATAATTGCAACAAGTTTTACCCCTTGAGTTTATCTTTGCGATGTTCAATAAAATGTCAGTGTGCAGCATCCCGCAATAAATTGTTCTGAAATTATGTGGGGGATTGGTTGGTGCGCCTTGTGCCCCAAGCAATCTTTTTCGGCCGTGTGTCGCTTTTTCAGCGGTTAGTTTTGGCATTTCCGAGCCGTGTGACCTGAAAATAACAGGGCGTATGCTCAACTGTGAACAAAACGTGCCTACCGATTTAAGGTTGCATAACCGTTCGTAAAATAAGAGCTTTCATTAAAGGGCCTCATTTTTATTAGCCTACCATTTGTGGTCTGACCCCAAACAATTTTCTGACTCTCGCATCAATTCATCAACACGTCAAAAGTATCGACATCACATATGGAGGTGGCTTCCAATCCCAATGTGACCACTTTAACAGAGTGAGTTTGCGCACACTTTTAACACTAAAATGGTTTGGGTGTATAAAACTGTCTAGTTTCAGAAGTCTGTGAGTGTTCATTGGCGATTTTTAATTTTACGGGACACGCGGGGAATGATTTCAGCTACGTTTATAAAAACAAGAAGTGCCCAGCATCGCATATCGTGCAAATCGATTTGCATAGCACGCAGGCCGCTTTATTTCCTTAATTTTATTTTTAAAAAGGTTTGAGCTGATGGTGGATATGACCTATAAAGTTGGTGACATCATCCCCTGCCGAAATTAGGCGTAGTGAAATGCAAATTTTTCTGATTTATTTGCCCCCCGGTCGCTGTGTTCATAAAGTAATGTTTCGTTGAGTGGTTGCACTTTCAAAAGGCAAAATTGCAAATTGCAAAAGGTCTGCCGTTTTGATTATTCGTTATTTTTCGATAAGGTTTTGCACATTTAGTTCGACCATAAAACTTATTTGGTTTGTAATTTATTCTGTGGCACTGCAGGGTGAGCAAAAATAGTTCGTCGATTTCCAAGTAGTTGGCTTGTTTCTCGACATAAAAAAATCGTGACTCTCTGAGCCACAAATTTGATCCACTGTCGCACAAGCCTGTAACTGCTGGTCTAGCCTTTTCAAGTAGAGCCCCCACAGGTTCTCAATAATATTCAAATCTGTTGACCATGGTGGAAAAGGAAGTAATCGGATCATAGGATGGGTTGTGAATCAGTCCTGAGACATTTGATATGTGTGGGCACGAGCATTATCTTGAACGACGTCAATCCTCTCCGCTTCAGGGTGAGCCAGTTGGATATCCATCCAGATGCGGTTCTCCCACATATTTGTATTCTGTGGAGAGTTTAGGCGTCCATGGAGTCGGTAAATGCTTCCATTGCCTCTTATTTCAGTCCGTGCTAGGACATTCCGGCTTTTTCAGCCACTCTTAGCCGTATGGTTGTGAATAGCGCTGGTGATATTTGTCGACCCACTGGCCAGACGACCAACCCTGGAAAACGAAGGCAAGATAAATGGGCATGCAGATTGCATTTGGCTTGGAAGGAAAAGAGATTCTCTTTAGGGTTAGCCGAGATGGCCTCATCTTTCTCTTCTTCAGCGCCCTGCACCGCTGCACTCGCACCAAAACATGATGGTTGCAGTGTACCTGGTGGCAACGGTGGACTGTTCCACGCAAGATCTTCAATAAAAAAAATCGTGATGCTCATGATACAAAGAAAAACAGCAGAGATAAAACAATACTGGCTATGTCAAGTCAGTTGACCAATGTTCAAAAACTTGATGTGGCCATCCATCCAAACCAAAAAGCGGAATGAAACAATGAACGCTTTTTTCGTTTTTATTCTTAATTTGCCATCTTGAGCTGACAACTTGGGCTCGCAAGGAGAACAATGCCCCCATAATCGTAGCGAAACTCCGGTCTGCATTCAACGGAAACGCACTTGTGATGCCATAAAGGTGCCAACCCAGCAGTGCGGGGAAAAATATTGTCATGCTTGTTCGAAATACAGGCCTACGAGAACACAACATCTTTGTTACATGAAGGCAGACAAGCCAAATATTCAACATCAACAAATATCAACATCAGCGGAGCCACCCACGAAAAAACTGAAGTCTGGACCAGAGCTTACCTGCATGGACGTGGTGCAGTTGATGTTTCTTGACTCACCATCTTTGATCCTTTTGACCAACGTCCTTTGTTTCTTCTTTCTCAAACTGACTGAAGAAGAAGAGAGAAAGGACGTTGGTCAAAAGGATCAAAGATGGTGAGTGAAAAAGCATCAAGTCTGAACCAAATTATGTGTTCATATTTTTGCCATTGAGGCCGTAAGGTAAAACAAATGGCGCAAAACAAACTGGAACACATCCCCGTACTCCTAATTTCACAGACTGTTCGGAATGTATCGACACAACATCGCACCATAACTGTGTACATTGTGGTGCACAGAGACAAAGGATGTTCTTTAAGAAACCTGTACTTACATCAACCGATCCCTTTTTTATTGACTGTCGTAAACTCCGAACTGACTCTTCAACTCCATTTTAAATCTGACATCGCATTTCAGCAGATGAGAAAAGGACACCAGTCTTCCTAAGGAAAATGGAATAATATTGTTTTATAACCTGCATCCACCATGACGAGACTGGTGCTTCTTGTGCAAGAGCAACATCTGCTTCCTGTGCAACAGCATCCTGTGCTTCCTGTTGCGATGATTACTGTTGCGTCTGAATCGTAACCTGATTCATCCTCCTCCTCAGCCTCCTCCTCTTCTTCGCCCGCAAAAAGCACATCTTCATCGAACTCGTCGGCCACCAAAAGTGCCTCTTCTTCCAATGCGTTCAGAAAAAATCCGGGTGTATGAGCTCCGCTGCCAATTCGGCCAGCAGCTGTTCTTGTGGTGTTGATGGGGGCACCAACCGGGGTCCCTCCACCTGAATAAGTCCTGATGCAGCCAGAGCCTGCACTTTTCTTTCGGCCAGGTATGCCCTGAAATGTTCTGAAAAAAAAAAAACGAATGGATCTTTCGTGAAGTGGAATGCTTCTGGAAATCTCTTGCATGTTGGAGGAAACTGGACAGACAAATTGCATTGTCCCCAAAAAATAAAGAATTTTTGTATGTTATGTGGAAAATGTTTATATGTTTCATTTTATGTGTTCAAATGTTTTTCAAGGAAACGTGAGTTGCAAATGAACATTCTTGCCCATTCAGTTGCATTGCTCTTTCCATTCAACTGTGTTTTAGTGTAAAAGTCGACAAGGTAAACTTTTCGCAGCAATCAGCAGCTGCGATGCTTTTCCGATTGATTTTGAACATGTTGACCTACGCCTCCAAACAATAATGTCCGGTTCATGAAAAAAAATTTGAGAGTTTTTACAAACTCATGTAAAAGGCTGCTAGCGTTTGGTGGCCCTAAAAAGGGTCGTTGGATTGTGGTGCATTTTCACAGCAAGCGCTCGAACGGCCGTCCTTGAACTTCTTGGCAAGAGTGCAGTCTGTCTTGGAATTCCTGCCTGACGTTAGCTAGTTGGTCTGGAGCCATGTCAGCTGCTGCATCGGTTATTCTCTGAAGTAGATCTAGCAATGATTCTGCAGGTGTCTCGTAAGAGTAAACCACGGATTTGAGATGGCCCCAGAAGAAAAAATCTTGGGGAGTTAAATCGGGTGATCTTGCTGGCCTGTCTTGTCTGCCTCCTCTTCCAATGACATTACCCTGGAAATGGGCCAGAAGATATTCTTCGACCTGGCGGCTGTTGTGGGCCTGTGCCCCGTCATGTTCATAAACCACTATTTGATAGTGGTTCCCTGGGGCGTTATGCTGTTCCTCCACTGCTTCAATTGCTGGTTTTATTCGTTCCTGCAACATTTACAGGTACACTGCCAATCAGATTGACTTCGAAAAAGAAAGGCCCAATTATTTGATTCCGGCCCACAGACTTTCAGGTGTCATTGAGTGTGAGTCACCCGTACGAAGTCAGGTTTCGTGTCGCTCCAGTATCTGGTGTTCTGCCTGTTGTGATGACGTTGAAGGTAGAATGCGGCTTCGTCGATGAAATGGATTCTCTGCGCAAGGGTTGGATGACGTTCCATGACTTCTGCCATCCCTTCACAGAAATTTACCCTTCTGTCGAAATCAGCCGGTCGCAGCTCCTGAACCCCTCTTGTCTTCCAAGGGCGGATCTTGTTCCTCTTCAGTATGCGAGCCATGTGGGATTTGGATAACCTCACCTGCTGTCCCGATTTCATGGGCAGTTTGGATGGGCTGATGGCAAATCTGCGCAATGACATGCCTTTTATACGAGGCTGTTGTGCCATGAAGTAGGAAGGAAATGGTAGAAATCCTAAGAGATCTTTTTGTGCTATTCAGTTCAGAATTTTGTACAAAGAACCGCCCAAAAAGATATCAGGGGTTCCCATATGTTTGGAACCAAAATGATAAACAGATTAAATCAAAATAAATAAAAATATAACTAATTGGAGCTAGTTGCAAAATGGTCTTGCAGCAGGTCACATGCAGCAAGAAAGGAGTCAGGTAGTGGTTTGATTGTGAAATTTGATGCAGGTGGCCATATGATACTGGTTCAATTTGTGTGCAGTTCTGACCTTCCATTCAGGTGATACACGATATTTCATTTTAAATTCATCAAAACTTTTGACCATCAAAACTTTTGACTTTTGCAGTTGCACAAAAAACATCGTGAAAAGAAACTTTCAGCAGTTAAAAATGATCTGCATGCAGCAACTTGGGTTAGGATTTCCAAAAGCTACGCTAATGCCCAACCTATAAAAAAAAACATAACAAAACAGTTTTTCGTGCTTAACAAAACAAATTTCTTATTAAGT